>PVJO010020838.1:0-31233 GCA_004026905.1 Hystrix cristata
CTATTATCAACAAATCAGCCAATAACAAATGCTGGAGGGGCTGTGGAGAAAAAGGAACCCTTCTCCACTGTTGGTGGGAATGTAGACTGGTGCAACCGCTATGGAAATCAGTGTGGAGATTCCTCAGGGAACTAGGACTAGAGATTCCATTTGACCCAGCTATTCCACTTCTTGGTATCTTCCCAAAAGAATTAAAAGCGTCATACTGCAGTGATATATGCACACCCATGTTTATAGCAGCACTGTTTGTAATAGCTAAATCTTGGAAACAGTGCAAATGCCCATCAACAGCAGAATGGATCAAGAAAATGTGGTTCTTTTATACAATGCAGTACTACTCTGCCATAAAGAATGATAAGCTTGAGATATTCCTAGGTAAATGGATGCATCTTGAGACCATATTCTTAAGTGAAATAAATCAGACACACATGTTTAAATACCGCATTGTTTCTCTGGTGTGAGAAACTGAAAGTGTAAATAAAGATTAAAATGTATTATATTGGGAAAGGGAAGAAAATGTCCAAATAGGAAAGGGAACAAGGGAGAGGGAACGGAACAGAGGACAAGAGAAATAAGAAATGGAAGGAAAAAATGGAAACAAAACTTTTGTAAATAGAGAGGAAGGAGGGGGGAGGGGAGGGGAACGGGATAAAAAGAAGCAACAAGATATGCCATATACAGGTACAAATCCCCTACGGTGAATGTTATCACTATGTACATCTAAAATGTACCATTAAAATAAAATTTAAAAAAAAAGAAAAGACGCATGGCTGCTGCCAGAAGATCCTATGGCATAGTCCATAACATTCCAGACTCTTCTGGATGAAAGAAAACTTTAAAAACTGTCATGTTCTATCACTCTTCCTGCACTTGAAGGAAAACCATGTGCAGGTAATCCGCTTGATTACTTTCTATGAAGGGAGGTTCACTACATCTGCAGCAGTGTCACTTCGCAACACTTATTGGAAAGTAGTTCCGTATTTTACTATAGAAATGACCTCCTGGTGGCCTATAGCTGTGGTCCTGGATACACACTTTCAGCCTCGTCCGTGCCAGTCAGAGTGTAGGGAGAGAGAAGTGGAGGAGAGGTAAAGAAGAATCAAGGTAGATTTTGTCCAGAACTCAGTCCAAATCAAAATATGCCCAGGTCAGTTTCTACCCTGGACATGTGGAAGATGAATGTGAAGCCTCTGCTTCTTCTGTGGGCTCCAGCAGTGGCACTGCCTGCTGTGGTCGGAAGAACTCAGGCCTCCTGACCTGTGCTCGCTGCCGTCACTCTCATGAGTCTGTTTCCTTACCTGGCAAAAGAGACTTGGCAGAGTTAATTGTAGTTACTGCTTTATCTCCTTTAAGGTAAGAAGATGGTCCTGGATTATCTGCGTAAATTTAATCCCATGAACTTTAAATTACAGAAAAGGAGGCAGAAGATAGGGCCTAAGTCCAAGAGGACTCAGTCCATCTTGGCAGGTGCCCAAAGAATGAGAAGAAAATGAGCTCTGCCAGCATCCAGCAAGCTTACCAGAGGACCTAGAGCCTCAGTGACCCGCAGCCCCAGCCAGAACCTTGATTTCAGCCCAGTAAGACTCTGGGCATCAAATCTGCCCTTGCCTCCCCTTAGTTTCTGTTATACAGTCTGCATGTGTTGCTCTAGCTGTCAGTGTTGTGGGGATTGTCACGACGACAAGGGAAATGCATATACTCACTACTGGACAGTTGCACTCACTGGTTCCTACCAGGGTGAAAGACACCATAAAATGGCTGGCACTAGCTGAGCAGAGTGGAGGGAAAGGCCCCTCTGGGGGTGCTGAGATTGGCACCAGTGCTAATGCTCCAGATGTAGGAGTACAAGCCCAAGCAGATGCCCAGCCCTGGTGGCCAGGCCTGCCTGCAGGATGGACAACTACAGTTCCACATACCAGCTCCATGGGTCACCCAGGAACAAATACCAGGACAGAGGGCAGCAAAGTTAATTGCAAAGCGTAACACTAGCCAAGGGGCAGGCAGGGCAGTGCCAAAAGCAGGGGCTGAGCATGGCCGAGCAGGCAGAGTGCACACACACAGCATGGCTCATCGGGCTTTGGACACTGCTTCTCGCTGGCACAGCCTGCAGTGGTCATCATTAGACAGCAGCTCTCACTAGACTTGGGGCAGCAGGGGCTTAGGTAGGTGCCAAGTGCACTCTAAGAATTCCATAAATTGGTTTTGCTTGTAGACTTAATAGTAATGGTACTGAGTCACTTACTTTGTGATCACATTGTGCTGGCCTTTCTTGGCCAGGGACATATCAGAGCCCATGAAATAATGTTTGTAAGCACCTAACTACATATCGGATAAAAGTATAACAGGGTCGTATAAGGACAAAGAAGTGGTCCCTGAGTGGCCAGGTCATCAAGTGGTCTGCTCCCTAGCTAGGCCGCCATAGGACATCATAGCACACCATAGCTCCCCTTCAAACCATCTTTGTTCTCCAAGCATTCCTTGTTTTTCTCTAAATGCATGCAACCCCGATCACCCATAATCATATCACCTGGAGCAAACTACAATTCCTATTTTGGTGTAAAGTCCTCTAAAATTTCATCTCACATGCCTATTTCTATTTCTATATTGTGCTACTTGGATCATAATGATTTAATGTTCTGCTTTTCTACTTAACATTGACTTATCTGGAGTCTCTTTCCCTGCCGTGGTAGAAGTCAGCGGGCTCTGTCTACTGGGGGCGGGACAGCAGCAAGGGAAGAAGGCAGCCAGCACAGGCCCAAACATGTCCCTGGAGCCGGTCATATCCAGTTGTCTTCCAGAAACTGTGGCCATAGTGCTTCTGTCCCTTCTGAGTGGGGTCACTCTGAGTTCTTCCCTCGTGGGGCTGATTTTACAGGACATTTTACAGTTTGACCATTGCTTTGTGTCAGCCAGGAAAAACTAGCCCTGAGACAGTACACATTTCCATACAATACTTCCTTCAAATTTGATTTCTATTTGTCTAAAATGACCTACAATAAAATGAAAATGTCATCATGAAGCCCTAAAATAGATCACCCTTGTGATATTCTGGGCAGCTACAAATATCCACAGACCTTGTTACCTGGACCCTGAAGTCAGTGCTCAGTGGAGGTGCCCATAAAAATAAATGACACAAAAACTGCATCGAAAAAAGACACAGGAAAAGAATGGGGCATCAAATGGAGCAAGTACATTTTCCTGAATTCTATCTTCGATACACCTCAGAATCTGCAAAGCCAGAATCACACAAGGCTGACAAAGTCTAAGGTCCTCCCACTGGCCTTGTCACTGGACACCATGTCAGGGACACAGGGTCACATGTGTCCCTGAAGAAGTTTCCCGAAAAGGAGAATGGGGACCTCAACTTGCTCCATGGAGTAGGTTAAGATTCCTGCCAGAGTGAAGAATTTCAGGACGCACCAGTGAGAGACAGAGACAGACTTACTAGTTAAAAAGTAAAAGAGAAAAGGGAAAGAACTCCAGCTTGAACAGCTGGAGGGGAAACACCATACAGAGTTCAGAATGGCCCACTCAAAAAAGAATGAGGTCAGCTTATGTGGGTTAACTGAGGTGGGCCAACATCTGGTAGATCATTATCTAACTCTGGTTTCAAAGATCTAGAGGAATCCTTATAGTTTGAGGGGTAATTCAGTTCCCATGAGATTTTTGCCCTCATGTGGGAGTGGGGCTGCTTTGGTTTCTATCAAGGGGTAACTGCTCCTGCCTGAGGGAGGTAACCCCATCCTGGGGTCCGTGAGTTGTGAATCTCTGCTTTTCCTGGAACTCAAGACGATTACAACTTTAGGACAATGACTGCAGACTTCTAGGCATTGCTCTAGAGATTGGAACTAAATTCATTAAAACTCACAGTTAAGTGTCCTTGTAAACCTGAAAATTAATTGCTTTCATGTTGGCATCCTCAGTCTTGAAAGGGGATGAGATAGACTAATAAGCCTTGCAATACAGACGTTCCTTAAGTCATTAACATGCCTAAGTGCAAAGTTGAGCAGGAATCTGACCCAGAGTTTTAAAGCAATAAGGAAGACAAAAAAATGAAGGCATCAAGCCTTAAAACTACGGTTTCCATATTGCCTTTCTACCTACCTATATTTCTTCTGTCCTAACTCAGCCTCATTGGATGGCTTTCTAGGCAAGCCTGCCATGCACCTGCCTCCACCAGTTTCTGGAACCCCATATTTGGCAGCAATATTTAGTATCCTCCTTTCTGGAACCTGCTGGCCCTGCCCGCTTGCCCACCTGCAGCCCATGACTGAGAACCAGGCTCTGCCCAGGCTCCATGGGGATGAGACCTGCCCCACAGGCTCTCAGGTTGAAAATCAAAAGGCAGCTCTTGGCACAGAAACTTATGCATAACAAATATTCATTAAATGCTCTTGTTCTTGCAGCCTTCATTGCTGCAAGCCCTGAGGCCCTCAGCTTGGACGCTACCAGCCTCCCTGTCTCCTAACCCTTCCCTGGCAACTAGCTATCTTTTGAATGACTCTGCTTCCCTCTCCAAATTCTGTGTCTTCTGGCCGGACTTTTACTCATGCTGGACCCCAACCCTGACTCTCCCTCTCCCAGCAAGACTCCCTCCTTATCCTCTTGGAAAACAGAACACCAGAACCAACCACTCTAATGCCCACTGGGATTAAGGGACTGAAGCCCAGCTCCATGCCTGCTACAGCAGAGATGTTTAAAAGACTCACCAAATCCAGCTGAAGTCTTAGTATTTATATGCATAGACTGTCTTGGAGAAATTTTACAAGAGGCCCAAATCTCTGATGTCCTGTTAATTTAAAAGCTCTTCCATTTGTATTTTGAAAACATGTTGGCTTGGGGAACAGGTTCCTGCTGCAAAGTGAGAAAAGCATTACAAATGGGGTTGGGGAGCTGAATGGGGACCTGACTTTAAACCACTAGGGAAAAAAAAAACATAGAATCACCAAATAAGAGATTTATTAACATTTTAAATGCAGAACAGGGCTGGGGATTTAGCTCAGTGGTTAAAGTGCTGGCCTTGCAAGCACAAGGGCCCGAGTTCGATCACCAAAAATAAAATAAAATAAATTTTAAAAAATGCAGAACAGAGCTGTGAAAAAATAAAAGCAGTCATGTAGAAAACCTAATTTATTAGAAGGCCCCCAAACCTGCTGAATCTGAGCAGAATAAACTCAGTCTCCCTGTTAGGGCTTGCATCTAGATGTCCCTACAAAGCCTCATGTGGTCATAGGCGGGGCTTTTTCAGAGGTGGCTAGACTAGAGTGTGTGATTGATTCATGGTTCAATCCTAGGATTGAGGGTGCTAGGATTAAGGGTGTGTGATTACTAAATAAGTCCACTGATTGGTTTGGTACCACTCTAATCTCGGTAGCCTCTAGATAGGATATCTAAAAGTGGCAGAAAGAAGCTGCTAAGGTCCCTTGCTTGCTTTGCTATCTTCTGCCCACCATGAACTGTTTCTCCTCTGCGATGCCCCTTTGCCATGCCACCCTGCCTTGGGGCCACCCAATGATGGACTGAAACCTCTAAAACTGTGAACTAAATGAACGCTTCCCCCTTTGGTGGGGTATTTTGTCTTAGCAAAAAGAAAAGTAACTAAGAAATCTCCCCTTTCCAGCTCCAAGTGCCAGCTCTCAGGATTGGCCAGCACTCCCCATACAGCAGCACTGGGGGAGGTGGGTGTGGGAGGAACAGCTCTTGGATACTACCCCTGACAAGGATATAGGACTTAATCAATTATATATGTCAATTATGTCCATTGAAGTTGCACAAGCTTTAAAAGCAGGACCTCAGTAACCCCATCTGTAAAATTAGAGGTTCATAGTTTCCCTCCACTTCTTACCTCAAGAGTGTATTGATTGAAAAAAAAAAAGAGTCTATTGATTGATACACAGCATTGTGCCACATTATGGACACAGAAAACCTCATCTATCCTTTCAGGACCTTGCAAAGTAGGATTACCGCCCCCTTTGTGCAAATCAGAAAGTCAAGATACAAGATACTAACAAGATTACTGTATATCATGTAGTTCCTACAATGCAGAGAAAAATCAAGGCCAGTATGATCCAATCCTAGGTTAGGAGTGGGAAGGAGTCTGCCCAGCAGTGCCCAGGATGTAGCATCCATGGCATACCCTGCAGGACCTAGATGTACCTTGCACTCACTGGTGGATATTGCCATGCTGGAGCTAAGGCCACTCAGGATGCCCCCATATGACCCCAGAACTCCTACTACTCACATTACAATACTGGAAGGTACCATCCAAGGCTATCCTGAGTGTAGCGTGAGGATCAAAGGAAGACTAACTGCATAGTCATTAGTGAACGAGCAACGATTTTGCTCCAACATGTACTTGCTCTAACGTGTACTTAATCTAACTTTTCCATCTTTCCTAATTTTGCTGTCCACAACATGCTTCTGACAATAACCACTCTTCAATCACAGCATTGCTGTTTTTTCTATTCTTGGGTATTTTCTCAAAGTGCTTTCACACATTACGTGTCATTCAACTCTTGAACCATCACATTTGAGTGACCTCCCCACAGCCTCCCAAAAAGATAGGACAGCACTGGCCCTTCCGATTTCACCCCATGACCAGTCAGGTACTGTCTGGGAAATTAAGGATGGGCCTCTTCTCTAGCTTCCTAAACTGGCACTGAAATCTCAGTGATCAAAAAGAACTCTGCATGCAGCTTCAGGGAAATGCAGAGACCTCACTGTGTGATCCACCTACAGCTCCAGGCAGAGATGGTGACCCTGGTTTTGTCCACTATCAAATAACTGCAGTGGAGTCAGGAAGAGCACCAATAGCCAAACCTCTCCTTCCTAGGTGAGGCTGGGGTACAGAGGCAGGGAATGACCAGCCTACTTCCCCTGGCCAATCTCCTTCATCTCCAGGAAATGCGTCCTCTGAGCTCTTTCCTCACCCTGTCCTGAAGCTTCCACTCCATCCCACAAGGAGCCTCCCATGTCTTAGCTACCTCTAGTGTAGGTGGTCAGTGCCACCCTAGCCTGACCCAGGGGAAGCTTGGTGGGCTCTTCAGATCCTGTAGGTAGAGCATGGGCCACAACTCAGACACTCGGTACTACCCAGAAACAGGCCCTGGCTTGTGGTTCACCTTGAATCTCCACAGTCCATTGCCAGGTCCTGATACCCCAGCTGCTGCTCCCACCAGAACCCAGAAAGGGTGAGGACCTGCAGAGAACAGCATGAGCCTACTTCCCAGAAGCTGCCTGACTGGTCAGCCCAGCTGCTCTAGCAGAACACAAACAGGTGGATTATAAACAGCAGAAATTTATTTTCCCAAACCGCTGGAGGCAGTAAGTCTGAGATCAAGGCGCTGGCAGACTCAGTGTCTGCTAGGGGCTGCTTTCCGGCTCTGTCAACCTGAAGAACAGCAGAGAGAGACTCTCCAAAGACAAGGACTCTATTCCAGAATAAACAGAAAGATTATAACTGCTATGGCAGACCAAGGCATATCGGGGAGGTGGAGGCAACAGGAAACATCTTTAAAGGCAAAACACAAGTTTGAGAACTTTGTTTCGAAACAAAGAGAATGTGGGTTGCAGAGCCTGTTGTAGGAGCTGACGCCAGTTCATAGTGAAGGCAGGTGTCAGGCACATGTCCCTGTGCATCTCCGTGCATCTGTACCCACTTGCTGTCCTGGTGACTCCTGTGGTGAGCTGCAGTTTGGAAACCCTGGAGGAAGTTCCTACCACAAGCATCCCGGCATGCATGGGAACGAGCCCTTCTGAGCACCACTGTAACAGTTCTAAACACAGGCACAGGCAGAGAATCTTCTTCACAACCTCTGGACTTAATGTGTTTTTCAGTTCTGTTTTTGTTTTTTGTAGTGCTGGGGATTGAACCCAAGGCCTTTGCACTGAGCTGCATCCCTAGCAATTTTTTTTTTTTTTTTTGAGACAGGATCTCGCAAAGTTGCTAAGTTGCCTGGGCTGGGTTGGAATTTCCCCTGTCTCAGCCTTCCAGAGGGCTGGCTTTACGTATGTACTTATTTTTGTGAGGATTTGACAGAGTGACCATTTTTCCAGACTGGGCCCCTCTATGTTGCCCAGGCAGTTCTCAAACTCATGGGCTCAAAGTCATCCTCCCACCTCAGCCTCCCAAGTAGCTGGGACCACAAGTGCACACCACCATGGCTCCATTTTGATTGTGAAAACTTTCATAGTTCACAAAAGGTCCCTTCTCCCTTATGGACCTCTTATGGTTAAAGGGACAAAGCAGCTTTCTGGGGTTCCTTTTTTAAAGACTAATCTTGCCATGAGGGACCCACCCTCAGGACCTAATTGCCTCACCAAGTCCCCATCTTCTAATACAGCTCCACAAGGGTTAGAGTTCTGAATTTTCCAGTTGGAGTTGGGGACACAAACATTCAGTCCATACACTTGCTTTCCCCACAGGTTAGATTCACAAATGCCCCTAGGAGTTCCATAAAGTGAGGGTATCTAGTTTGGGAGCTAATTCCTGGGAAGATGTCACAGAGATGGCTGACTTAGCCATGCAGATCTTTCAGTAGGTAAGACCTGGTTATCCATAGCCGTATCTGTACCTTTTAGAAATGCTTAAAGCTGCAAGTAACAGAAACACAACTCAAGGTGAGCAACTTAAACATGACCTGAGCCCAAGGCTGGTGCTACCGACCTTTATTCTAGGAATCAGGAGTCAGGAACAACATCTATGCAAGTCACTCCAGCTGCCAATGCCTCGGCCACCACACCACACTTAATGCAGAAGGAGAGGAGGGAGAAGAAACAAGACAAAGGAGAGTCTCGAGGTCCCCTTGACTCAGGAAAGCTAGGGGCCTTTCTAAGGGCCCCAGCAGGTACTCAGGGTGTGCTCAGTCAATTTACAGCTATGGGCTGATGTGCATCTCCAGAATATTCCAGAGAACCAGAGAGGCTGACACAGCCTCTGATTCCCCAAACTCCTTTGCCTTTCTTTCCTTTAGGGCAGCAATTTCCTCTTAAGTGCCAGCTACCCCAGGGAGAACTGGTAAGACGGAAGGAATCTCAGTCTGCCCCTCTCCCAATCTCAGCAGGATTAGCCTCAAATAAAAGTGCGCTTTGATTGGCAGCCTGTGGGTCACAGGTGCAAATCAACTTCAGCTTAATTGAAAGGAAGACCATAATGAACAGATATATTTCTCACTCACTACACAATAGATCCTGACAGTATCAAGGCTGCAGTGTAGACTTATGAAAACTAGATGGTAAAGTTGGGTGTGGTGGTGCACACTTGTAATAATAGCACTCTGAGAAGGTGAGACAGGAGGACCTCATGTTCAAGCAAGCCTGGGTGACTTAATGACTTAGCAAGACTCTGTCTAAACAAAAAACAACAAAGGTCTGGGTATGTAGTTCAGTGTGAAGGCCCTCGGTTAAATCCCCAGTACTAAAATCCAAAGCTAAATGGTGAGAAGAAATGGAAAGAATCCAGGTGTAAACAATCAGCAGTTCTCTGTCACAGAAGCTTGGGCAAATCAGTATGCTGCTAAGTGTTGGGGGCAAAGGGGAGATGACAACTCCATTGACCTTTCCTTTTCCTACCCCTGTACCTCTCCCAAACTAAGCATAGCCCAACACTCCTGAGAACTGCAAATTCACCAAAGGGATAAAATTATCAAAGCCTGCAGGCTCTTGATTAAGATAACAAGCATATTTAATTTGAGAACCAGGATGAAATACTCCCGGAAAAAAATTTCAGAGTAATCCTTCTTCAATGATTTAGAACTACAAAATCCGATTGATAAGTAATGCAAGAGCCTCACTGGCACAGAACTCTTCTGAAAACATCAGACAAACCCTGAGTTACAGTAGAAAGAAATAGTTCTTAAAGGCAGCGTCCTGTCCCATTTAATCAAGCCCACCACCTACTGGAGTTGTGCAGTTGGAGCTGCAACTGCCATGTGGCTCTCAGAGGCAAGGAAGGGACAGAACACCCCAGAGCTTCAGAGTCTCAGTGGTAGCTCCATCTGGCCCACTTATCCCAGAGAGGACCAGTGAGAAAGGTCTCACCTTGGCCAGGCGTCTCTGAACATGGTTCTTCCTCTTCTCGAAGCCCAGATGAATGATCCAGCACCATCTGGTGTCAAGATGTATCTTTGAGAAAGTTCTGCTTCTAGAGCCCCAGCTGTGCCAAAGTCAGCTGCTGAGATCCAACTAGGAGACTGTCAGCTGGAGCATGGCATGCACACAGGCCCGAGGTGAATCGACGAGATTAGCCTGGTCGCAATGCTGCTGTGCTCACGGTGGAGCAAATAGCAAGGTCCAGGCCAGTGGGGCAGCCATACAATGCCTGGCCTGCAGAAGGGCTAAGGAGTCCTTAAGGAACTGAAAGTACCCCCAGAGCAGGAAACCAAGGAAGGCAAAGGTGAGGCCCAGTGGCCTAGAACAGAGAACAGGCAGGGAAACAGAAATCTCTGTCCCAAGGCAAGTTGTTCACAAATTAATGTGGTCTGTAGAATTGTTACCAGGTTTCTGTGGGCTCCTTCTAGAGATCTTTCCGGTTCTTGTTGTCCTGAACAAAAAATTGGTCAAGACAAGCTCAAAACATAGCAAGGTTTTATATTTCCTAAAAGTAGGAAAAGAAATATGCACTGCAGAGTGAGTGCAGGCCAATTAAAGATAGGAAAAGAATTACAGTACACTCTACAAAGTGCAGAGGGGACCACTGAAAAAGAGAGAGCACAGTGGTGGCGAGTTTAATGGCCTCCATCTTTAGTATCTCCCATTCCTCAGGCTAACGTCAGATCTAGGCCATCCTATCAAACACCCAGTTGACCTCAGGCCAGAAGAATTGAAGATAGCGTTTTCTGATTGGTCCTAGGTGCAGGGGCTTGGGACCTGTTCTGCACATATGTTCTGGATCTCTGTGATTGACAGGTGCACTAATTAATTCAGAATGAGAGATGCCAGTGTCTGAGCCCCAGGACCTTATATGCAGAAGGGTTTGGCAGCTGTGGCTGAGAGGGAGGATCTTTCTCGATCCAGGTGGACCCATTGGAATCACAAGGGTCCTTATGAGATGAAGGCAAATAGATGGGTAAGAGTCAGAGAAGGTAAGAGGACAGAAGCAGAGGTTAGAGAGACACGGGCTGTGAACCAAGGCATGTGGGTGCCTACAAGATAGAACCATGAAGGAATGGATTCTCCTGTAAGCCTCCATCAGGAAGCCAGCCTAGCTGACCCATTCGGGATTCTGACCTAGTTCAGAGAAGAGAATAATTTGTGTAGTTCAAAGCACTTCATGTGTAGCTATTCACTGTAGCTATAGGAAGCCAGTGCAGCGAGTGGTGCCATCCATTGTGCTGCTCTGCGATAAACTCGTCAGGTCTGGATGGGAAGGCTGAGTTTCTCCTTAACCTCTCCGAGAGACACCATGCCCCTCTGTTGCATTCTGGTACCCTGTCACCGGACAGGTCTGCTACTGTTGGCATTTCCAGGTCACCAGAGGTCTAGGGCTGGCTTTGCCTTTCCCAGCAGGCTGTCGCCCCCATGCAGAAATGGCTTTCAGGCTGGGAGGGTGCAGGCCCTGAATGGCAGCAGCGAATACCATGTGCCTGGACATGAAGTCACCGTGGAAGGGGAGAGGCACCGCATAGAGGGGCCCCACCGGGACCTGAGCATTGGGATGCTGAGCAGGTCCCTACAAATGGGAGCTTCCAAAATTCCCAGACTACCCCCCACCTGCCAAGCAGCCAGGTGAAGAAGTTATGCCTAGTTTTCCATTATCGGAACACCACATAACAACAATGGAACATAATAAAAGTTTGTTCTCTTCAAATTCTTATTCTTGAGTTTTTCTAGGTAACATATTTGAATTTCACTCAAAAATTCAAAAATTTGCTACCTCATGCATAAATGGGTTTAAGAACCAGATTTAATTCAATTTAAAAAAACAAAGAAGTATGACATGCCCAATATGCAAAAGTCTTGGAAAATTCTTGGTTGTACTGAGATAGGGTAGGAAAAGAAATAAAGATAAGAAGAGGACAAGGTAAATCGTCATTTTAGAATTGCACATTTAATAAAAACTGCAGGCTTATGACACAAACCCAGTCAAAAATTCCTAAGTCCTTAAATAAGACACAATAAGTTAGACCGTTCCCTTTTACCTGTACAAGGGTCTTTTTCACCTGGTAAAATGGGCCTTTCCTTATGTGCTTTTTTGTTTTGTTTTTTTGTTTTGTTTTGTTTTGTTTTTTTGAGACAGGGTCTTGCTATGTAGTTCAGGCTGGCCTTGAGCTTACTATATATCCCAGACTGGCCTCAAACTCGCAGCAATTCTCCTGCCTCTGCCTCCCAAGTGCTGGGATTACAGGCCTGTGCCACCACACCTGGGTGGGCCTTTCCTTATAGATGGGCTTCAGCTCTACCACAATGAACAGGCCATCACCCTTCCCCTGGGGAAACAGCCCTCACCTTTCACCTATAAGTAGAATCCCCTCTTTCCATAGGTTCACAAGTTCCACAGGTTTCCACCTCCAAATCCCCACAAATATGCTCACAAGGGCCTCTTTTCCTACTCTCACAGATTAGGGTTTACGAGGTGTTAAAGAGAATGAAGAAGTTAAGGGCCTGCTACACTCAGGATCCGGTCTCTGAGTCTGGTCACTGGTCCCTCTCGGGTTTGTGCAAGGTTTCCTATTCAAGAGGCCAAACGTGCTTTGATCTGAAATGTTTTGTACAGTAAACAGATTTAATGAGCTTCATAATTATGAGGCACAGAAGAACGTGGGTGAGGGTCACAACCTGTGGGAAAATGTCCACTGGCTTTTCCTTTCAACACACTCTATTTGAGTATGTATTTTTAAATTTCTGCCTAATAAATACATTTATGCCTCTTATTGATGTATGCTGAAAATTCCTGGAAATTTGGAAATTAGCAATCTGCAGCCATGGATGGGATGAGTGAAGTTCCCCATCTCTGCTTTGGGGACCTCCTTGGACCACCCCCTGCCAGTGACAGTTGGATATGCACCGAGTATACTGAAAATAGTAACTTGTTTACAGGCATTTTCACGCTGCTCCACGAGCTTCCGGAAATATCTTAGGGACCCACGGTAGAAGGTAACAGGGGTCAGACAGGCAGGGACGGGCACTCTCGCCCAGCCCACGGGACACAAGGGCTGTCCAGGGTCCACGGAGCTGCTTCTGACCCAGGTGACAGTGTCTAAGCTGAGAGTGGTCTGGACAGTGCTTGGAGAACAGTAAAACCCCCACATCCCGGACACAGACAACAGTGTCCTGGGGTCACAAGCTGCCAAGGTGGCAATGGCAGGACAGCCCCCACCCAAAGGGGGCTGGAGTAGAAGAACATGAGGACCCTGATTAGTCCACATAACCTCACAGAGCTGGCAGCCTTGGTATGGTAACCAGCACCACACAGTGGAACTTTAAAAGTTAGGGGTTTTGTTTTTTGGGGTTTTTTTAGATTTTTATTAAAATTTTTCCAAAATTACACAAACTTACAGGCAATTACACAAGCTTACAGACCACAATTAATTGTACCTTTTGCTTATGACCGTGAGCAATATAAACAACCACCTACATACAGCAGTAAGTCACACTTATATAAAATTACTAAAGTACCCAGTGTACGTGTCACTGATTTAAGTTTGGGTTATTAGGTTCTTATTTTTAAAATATCATTATTCCTCTAGATTCCCATTCCCCTCCCCCTTTGCCCCCTTCTTGTTCCCTAGAACCCTTTGTCTATTAGCTTATATCTAACACTTCGTCTTTTTGTATCCATTATTTACCTTTTCTTTTGTTTGTATTTTACCTCACTAAATGAGGGATACCATGTAGTATTCCAGCTTGCGAGACTGGTTTATTTCACTCAACATTATATTTTCCGGGTCCATCCATTTTCCTACAAATGACTCTAGTGTGTCATTCTTTATAGCTGAATAGTATTCCATTATGTATAGATACCACAATTTGTTTATCCAGCTATCTATTGATGGGTATACGGGTTGCTTCCAGAATTTAGCTATTACAAATTGTGCTGCTATAAACATTGTTGTGCAAGTATCTCTGTAGTATGATGTCTCTAGCTCTTCAGGAAAGATACCTAGTAGGGGAATGGCTGGGTCACATGGGATTTCTACTTTCAGACTCTTGAGAAATCTCTATACTGATTTCCATAATGGTTGTACTAGTTTGCATTCCCACCAACAGTGTAGGAGTTTCCCTTTTCACCACAGCCCCGCCAGCATTTGTTATTGTTTGACTTTCTAATTATTGCTATTCTTTTTCCTTTAGGGATACATGGCTTTCTTGGGCCTAGGGGATCCACAGCTTCCCCCACCTCTTCTCAGCCCAGATGAATGGACAGATGCAGATGATGACACCAGGAGTCTGGGACCCAGTTTCCTTTCCACAAGAAAGGGGACAAGGAACTAGAAGTGATAAAGCAAGTGTGGAGATCTGCATTATCTATCTGTCCTTCCTCTCCCTTCTGTTCCTTCCTATGAAAGACCCTTATCCACCTGTATATGGTGAGATGGCAATTTGCACCAAATAGAGCCCTCCATCTCTTTGGAGCTAGCTTTGAATAAATCCATTTTCCTTTTTATCAAAAAAGGTCTCCTTTGATTTGACCAGTAGAAAGCAAAGATGAGCATGTGAACATGGTGCCAGAAACAGTGTAAGGGCTGGGGAAGAGCTGGAAGAGGTTCTCGCTATGCAGAAAGGGCCGGGCTGTGTCACCCTGTGTATCACAGTCACAATTGCCAAGGTACAGGCTGCCTGGAGCCACCCTGTCCCACCTTCAGGGCAAGCTGTAGGTGTACTTCCCCCAAGCTACAGTGGGAGGGGGGAACCATCCTTCCTATTCTAAGGTACCTCTTCCAACTCCCCCCCACACCCACCTTGGAGATTGAAGTGACTTGTCTTCTCTTACAAGCCTGGATGGCTAGTATCTTTCCAGGGAAGTGAATTCTGCAATAGGGAAGAGGGTCCCAGAATAACCTTAAATTTGACCTTGAAATATCTGCTATGGGGTTTTTAGGGAGGTTGGAACAGGAAGGATCTGGGAGTCCGGAACAGAGATCAAGAGATATTCCCCTGCCAGAAGCCTCACTCCCACTGGGGACAGATGAGTCACACAGCCCTGGAACCTGTCCCTTGGCCAACTGGCCTGCTCTGCCTGGGCACTGCCTCCCTCATGCCTCCCCACCTCAAACTTCTCAACCCCACACCCCACCTTTCATCTCTCCCTCCAGATCAAATATTCAGACGCTAGCACCTACTGCTCTGAGAATTCACATTTTTCAGAAGGCCCTGGGGAAGCAATGGGCAAACCCAACACTGAACCTCCACTGAGAAAGGGATGGGTGCTGGTTCCTGAGAAATAGGCACAGTGGAGCATGGTAGAGATGGGGACATGCTTGTCCACCTCTGGATTCACCCTCACCCCATACTCTTCTCCCTCACCATACTCTTCCTCTTCTCCATATTCATAATTACCCTCCCCACACTTTTCTCCCTTTCCACCCTCTACTCCCACCCTCTTGGGGTTGATTCCACCTGAGCTTTGACTGATGCCACCCCCAGTACTTTCCTGACTGCCAGGAAAGTCAGCCCCGTAGGGCACTTCTGTTAGCTAAGACCTTGGAAGTATTATCGTGGCCTTCAGGATCAGAGACACCCAACAGTAATTTGCTTTGGAGTTTTTTTATCAAAACAGAAAGAATGAAATTACCTTGTTAGTAGGGCAATATTAGTTTAGCATCAAACAAACAGAAAATCACCATCAGCCTCTAAATGAATGTTTTCATTCCATGCCTGCCTCCCTGTCTGGGTCTGAATAAATATCCAGAGCATTAATAGAAAGCACAGCTATTTACCTTAAAGAATAGAATTTCAAATCCCACAAAACAGTTGCTGCTGTTTCAAGCTTTGATGAGAAAAGAATAAGTTTATACCAAATTGTATTTTCAATATGTTAATTAAACCAATAAAGAGTAACTGTATTTGAGTTTCCTGATCTAATAATAAAAAAGATATGTTTGGCTGACTATTTAAAGTGCTTGATGGAATATTTTATAAGCTTTATTTACATAATGAATAAATGCAAGACTAACATGCCAAGTTTTAGTAAACTGTTTGGAAGGCTGCGGATGGAGAGTTCTGCAGAGGTGCAGACAACCCTCCCTGGTAATTAGCTTTCGTTGTTTAGAAAACCAAGGCTATAAAAGTCTATTTAATCAAACGTCCCTCTATGTGCTTTCTTTTTTAAATTACACTTAGAAATCCATACACTGAGAGTCTCATTTTAACAGTAGATTGTGAGAACATTCAACTAACTTCCATAGGAAAAATCACAAATTGAAAAGAAGACAACTAGCAAAACTGAATTCTGAAACTCACATAAAATATCAGAGACCATTAGGTTTGATTAATGAGCCTTACTTTTGACAAATCTGCCATTCCAAACTTGGGCTAGGGCTGGCTCATGATATGCTTGGCCCATAAATTGGAGGGAAAATGGAGAGCGCAGACAACATGCAGCCGACCATATGTCACGTCTTCTGTGACTTAGGCTAACCAGGCTTAAAAGCACCACACCATAAATCTCATTTCACTCCCTGAAACTGGAGACAGAACAGTGCTTCTACTTATCCATTTCTGCATAATGAATCACCCCCAAAATTTAGGGGCTCTCAACAACAACGAGGCTTTACGATCTCTCCCAATCTGGTCTTTCTTGCCTCCCTCTGGGATACCCACTCCCTCGCAAACCAGGAAGGCGAAGCTGGCTGGACCGTCCCTGCTAGACCTCAGTGATGCTGTTGGCCACAACGTCCCCCCAGTTGTCCTCTTTGCCACCTCACTCTCTGTGCAGTGACTGGGCTCAGGGGCAGGCTTCCTGAGGAAACCAGGTGGAAACTGTGCTGCTCTTTATGACCTAACCCCAAAGTCCCATAGTGTCACTTTCCCTGGAGACACAGTCCCTTGCAGACTCACAAAGAGGGAACTAGACTCCACCTCTCCACATTGTGAGAATGGGGAGGAGGAAGAGTGGGCACGTTGTTACCCTGCCCTAATCTTGTTTATCTCTGGGGATAGGATGCCTGGAAGCCAGAAATCTCTCTTCAGGTAGAGTAGCCAAAACAGGACGGATCTAGGATGGCTGCCAGAGTGACCACCAATCTCTACCTTCATTATGATCCCATCTGCATGTTAAATGACACACACTCCCAGGGCCGTGACAGTAGATAGTTGCCATTATAATGACCAGAAAGAATCATAAAAGGAAGGAAAAGAGGTGGCACTCGAATTTTAGGGGGAAATCTCCACCATTCCCAGAAAAGACATGAATATTCCTCCCCTTTATTAGCCTATCCCTCCCCCTCATTTCTGTACCTCATGTCTATATCCTCCAGACCTAATGCCCACACACAGGTTGAGAAGTTGATTTGTGAGTTTACTCCCATTACTTCTTTTTTTTTTTTCCTTTACTTCTGTTCTTGGCTGAGAATAAAAGTCTCCTTTGCTGCTCAGTCTGTGCTTGGTCTTGTTACTGGTTCCACAATTCTGAGAGGGAAAAGGGATCTTATTTGCGGCCAGAAATCGTAAAAAAGGGGGACCCCACCTTGCTCAAAAGCTGTGTTCCCTTTGGGTTGGCAAATGCCTCCTCCTAAGCCTGCAGCTATTCCTCTGTCCTCATCTTCGACCTGCAAGCCACGTCAGTCTATCTTCTCATGTCCTTACACCCCACTTGTGAGTGTTAAGTGTTTGTGTCCTGCAAAAAGTTCACATGTTACTGTCCTAAGGCCCAGGACCTCAGAGTGTGACTGCATTTGGGAACAGGGTCTTTAAGCGAGGTCATTGGGGTGGGCAGTAATCTGTGTGACTAGTGTCCTTATAAGAAGAGATTAGGACACAGACACACAGAGAGGGCTGACACGGAGGAAGAAGAAGGGCATATACAAACCAAGGGGAGAGGCCTCAGCAGAAATCCACCCTGCCAAAACCTTGATCTTGTACTTCCAGCCTCCAGAACTGTGAGAAAATGAATTCCAGTTGTGTAAGTCACCTAGCCTGTGGGACTTAGTTATAGCAGCCCCAGCAGACTAATATACCAAGGCCAACTCAGCCCTCTCTAATTCGCGATCATGGAAAGTGGACATTTCTCTCAGCCAGAATCCTAGAGTCATTCTGGATGACATCCCTCAGTCCCCATGGCCAGCTAACTCCTGCAACTAGATACTCACATCCTGAGTCCCTGACTCCCTAGTGTCACTCCTCTTTCCCCACCTCACAGCTGCCTTTCAGATGTGTGTACTTGCAGCAGGCCCTGAGCTCTCAGCCTCATATCTCCTTCTCCAAGCCACCCAAACCCAATATGGCCTTTGTGAAAGACACAAATGATCGTGCCACTCCTCAGACTGAAATTTCTCCGTGGCTTCCCATTGCCTTTAGGAGGATCCCAACTCTCAGGCCCTGCACGAAGGCCACAGATGCAGTAGAATGTGATGCACAAGGTATGAACACTGCCTGACCTATATCGCAGCCCCAGCACTCACCAGCATGGGACCACCTGGGCCTTGGTTTACTCTGCAATGAACGAAGATGATCATACCTGGTGCAGGATGGTTAAGTAAATCAACATGCAGAGAGAGTGAGCGATGGTGATGGTGACTCACACCTGGCTTTACACGAGGATTCCTCACTGCTCGGGCTCCTCCCGTGAAGGGAGCAAGTCCCATTATACCACTTTCCTGTGGTCACCCCACAACCACCCCTGCATGCATTCCGGCTTCTTCAAAGGCATCCTGCAGAAAGGCTCACTGGGCTCTGCTAGAGAAGCAAGCCCCCTCCAGCCCTTTACAGCCCGCCCATCATGTCTTTCTCCACTTCTGCCTCAGAACTTCTCCCGAAGCCACAGAAGCCCCTCAGCCCACACATGGTACATTCCTGAACTGGAGTCCTGGAGTTGAATCACAGAGAACAAAGGCATATTTTCACACAGAAACCTGTATAATATTTTATTCACCAAAAACTGGTAGCACCCTTCTGTAGGTGAGTGGGTGGACATCCAGACTAGGGGGTACTACCAGGGCTGAATAAGAACAAGCTATTGATTCATGCCACAAAATGGATGAGCCTAAGTGGAAGGAGCCAGCCCCAAAAAGCCATATACAGTTTGATTGCATTCCTGTGACATTTGGAAAGAACTGGGAAGATCAGTGCTGTTGGGGGCTGGTAGACCAAAGGATAATGATGCAAAGAGAATACACAGGGGAATTTTAGAGACAATGGAACTATTCTGTGTAATACTCAGGTGGGGACACATGGCTATGTAATTGTCAAAACCCATAAGACTGAACATCACAAAGCAAACCTTAATGTACACAAAGTTTAGAAAATCTAGCTGGAGTATCAAGGATCCAGTCAAACTGTTACAAGTACATGACATACAACCCCACTGCAGGATAATATGGAGCTGACCCAAAGGCTTTGGGAAAAATCGTTATTTTGACTGAAAACCGTGAGGCAAAAGAAAAAAGGAACTGTCCATAAACACTGTGCTCTTTGACAAAGTCATTTCTTACAGGATCTAGGCGCACAATTTTAAAACTGCCTTTCCTGTGTATAAGGGTGGATCAGTAAGTAAGCAGAGTGGGTGGGGGCAACCAGAGTCCTCCCAGCAGAGAAGAAAATACAGGTGGGTGAGGGAGGAGGCCAGAAATCAACAGGTGACTAGATTGCAGTTGGACACACCAGTGTGGACCTGCATCTGCCTTGATGCACAGACAGACACGGAGAGGGCCTCAGAGCAGCAGCAGCCTGGCAGGAATGAGCACTCCTGGTGCCCGGACCACAGTGCAAAGCACCAATCCCAGGAAAATGAGCTGGGGCTCCTTGGAGACATGGCCGATTCTAGGGTCAGGACAGGGAGAAAAAATGTGAGATCAGCATGAGCGCTTTGTAGTGCCAGGAAATGAAGGAAGTACTCAAAAAGAAAAAAAAGAAAAAAAAGATGGGAACATGTCAAAAGATGCAGGAGTCAACCAACAAACACTTCCAATAGCCAATGCTGAGACAACCTGAGCAACAAAATAAATAACATAGGATTGAATTATAACCAAAAGCATAAACTAAATATGTATGAGTCTCTAGTGATATAAATAAATGTATGAATAAATAAATAAAGGGGAAGAAAAGGTGTCTTCTACGCAAAGACTTTGAATAATTTATGTCACTATTTCTTTTCCAAGGAGCGGTGCTTACATCCCTCCCTATGGAGTGAGGCTGAACTCAGTCACTTGGCTCCAAAAAATAGTCTTGACAGGAGGGAAAGTGACCTGACACAGAGACACCGGCAAAGATGAACTTCAACAAGGTCAGCAGTGGGGGGTCACGCATCTCCAGTATGATGTAACAGAGGAGAAGAATAGCTCACTCTGTGGTCTTCTTCCTGAAAATCCACAACGCCTTTATAACAATGAGACCATTGAGAGATATTCTACAGAATATGTGACCAGCGCTTCTCAAAACTGTGGGACTTCAACAGCTAAAATGAGCACAACAGGATCCGGATGCAGCTCAGCACAAAGCGTTTGCCTGGCCTGCGCCTGGCCCTGGCTTCTGTCCCCTTTTTAAACCATGAGTCTGGGCAACCGCGAAAGATCAGACAAAAATGTCATATTCTGAATTAGATCCTGAAAGAGAAAAATAACTGGCAGAGAATGTAGTAAAATGCACAAAGTCTAGAGTTCAGATAGCAGTGCTCATGTTGGGTTGTTAGTTATAACAAACATACAAGGGTAAGTTGGTAACACTGGGGGAAACTGATGAAGGAATGTACGGAGATTTCTGTACTATCTTTGCAACTTTTCTCTAAATATAAAATTTTACCAAATGTAAACTTTTAAAAAATGAATAAAGCTCAGAGGCCTTGGTCTTTAGGACACCTTTCAGAACGCTTTTGTTGGGCTCTTGTCCTGCCCTTTTCCTAACAATCCTGGAAGAGTAACAGGCACGTGATCACCCCACCAGTCTCCACCAACCGATTGAGCAATGTTGCCATCGTTCACTGGAGCAGTCGGGTAGAGAGGCTGGTTTGGGACTCGTTTTAATTCAGATGATTAAATCAACACATTAAAGTGAGCAGGCTCTGCGAGCACACCAGACTACCCCATTCTTCTAAACTGGTGTAAACAGATGGTCAAGGTATTGTTTCCCGGGGAGACAGGAAGGGTGAACAATCCTCTTATGATGCCTCATGTGACACAATGAGACGGGTGATTTTGCAGTCACATAGATACGAGACCCAGGGGACAGGTAGAATCAGAGCAAGATGGAGATAATTACATCGTTGGCACGCTAGTGTTTTTAAAAAGACATAAAATGTAAATTACCTGGTTGAAAATCATACTTTGACTATAAAACGTGTGACTTTGAGCAAGTCACTTTAGCTTTCAGAGTGTCGCCTTCCTCATTTATGAAATGAGGACATCGTTGTCTGTGCAAGCAGGGAGCCCTGATCACAGACGATTGCCTCAGGTTTATAGAGACTGGCTAAGGGTGGTCCTCCTTGGGGGAAAGGAGTCCAAGCTGCTGCGTACATCACCCTTTTGTACTAAATATGGATGTCTGCCAGGTGAGAGCTGTGGCCATTGAGGCCAAAAATCCATATTAACACTTCCAGGCATCTGTGCCTGACCACCTGCGCGTCAGGTGAGACCACCATGACCTACTCTGCAGCCTGGCTGTGCAAGTGCCTTCTCCCGGACAAGCGATAGGGAAGTTTCCACTACACATGGAATCTGATAAGTGAATGTCTGAAACAATGTATCGATCAAGTCCCAGAGGGAGGCAGGTGAAGAGTCTCCAGCAGGGGTGTTGGTAGATGGCAAAGGCAGCCGGAGTCCAGCCACTGCCAGCCCTGGGCACCAAGAGAGCAAGGGAGAGCATGAATGAAATCCAGAAGTGAAAAGGGGTTGCCCAAGTACTGCCGGGAAATTGGCACCAAAACAAGAGGGCAGGGAAGAATCAGCTGACCACTGCCTCACCCTGCCCCAGCACCCTGCTGGTGTCTCATTGGCTGATCCTGCTGAAAACCAGTCCATGATGGAGAGTGCCAGGCAATGCCAGGGGCAGAATTCAGCCTGTTGGGCATCAGGAAAGCATAGAAAGAATAATGGGGCACAGGCCCGCAACATTTTTATGGAGGCGTGAACCACAGGCTGACAGGCACTGAAAAGCTCTGCTCCTTTACCACTTAACATATGAGGACAAAACACACACTGAAACATAAAACGGGGGTCCTCATGATACTCTGGGCCAAGGGAACCTCCATTTGCTTCTTTACACTGTTCACTGGTTTCCAAATTCTGATAATAAATTTATCATATTTTACATTCAGAAAAAATAAATGTTTCTAAAATATAATGTAAAATACAAACACATTCACCCAGGTATATTAGATTGAACCATACAAACTTCCTGCCATTGTACGTCAACACAGTTGAATGTCTGTTCAACTTCACATCCCACACACATCATCATATACACATACACTCATGCAAAGCATATGTTAGACACACACACATCCTAACCATCCTAAATTCAAGGCCAAACAGCTAATACTAGCTGGTGTCTACAGGTTGGCAAGACAGTTACATGAGTTGTGTTTCTACAGCTACTCTCCTGGTTAAGAAAGATGACTGGCCTTTTTTTTTTTTTTTTGAGGGGTGCTAGGGATCAAACTCAGGGCCTGCACTTGCTAGGCAAGTGCTCTACCACTGAGCTAAATCCCCAACCCCTAGCTATTCTTCATCATTGACACCCCTGGAACATTACAGAGTGTGAATTCTATGTAACATCTGGCCCAGTACCTGCTTTCACATTTCAGCATCTGGATGACTCATGAAACTAAAAAAGGCATTGTCCTTTTCTATGGTGAGAATGTTTTTTTCTGCCATGACCATGAACCAAAGATCAGTGTTCTACCCAAGTGTGCACCTACTAAGGACCATTGCCCTGTTGTCTGGTGCAGGAGAGAGCGCCCTGTGTGCTTGGCAGCTGGACAGGCTCTGGGAGAGGTCCCTCTGACCAGGATACATCCACCATGAGTTCAGAGCTGACTAGGCCAGCAGCCAAGTCAGAGTCACTTGTAACATCCCATTATTAAAAAGATATACTATGTGATGGTGAGTTTGTAATATAGCTGTGATTTTGTGGAAAGTTGATGGCAGAATACTTTCTAAGCCCTGAACAAATGTCTCCCTGGTCACACATTGTCAAAGCCTGGAGTTTCTCTGCCTGAAGATACATACTTGCTGTGCAAAGTCCGCAGCAGAGGTGATAGATGACGGCCCCTATCAGGCCCTGGTCCAAGAAACACCTTCTAAATCAAGCCCCCAGCTTGGCCTAATCCTTTCCCCACTTGAGAGACAGGCTCTCAGAGACTCGTAACTCTCCTCTTAGTGTGGGGTGCTCACTGATCTTAATTGCAGCTAGAAGCCATTTTCCTACACACCCACAGTCTCTGTGCTCCTACAAGCATACAGCAGAAGCCTGCGGTTGCTTCGCTACATGCTAATGTCCCCCTGGTGACAGGTAACTCCCAGATCTCAGGCCAGCAGGCCAGCAGGCCAGCAGCAGCAGCTGTGAGCCTTGTGGGAGGGACTCCTGTTGCTCCCCGTCTGGGGCCCCATTTACATGCCATTCATTCATCATATCACTCTAAATGTCACCTTGACCTTCCTTGCTGTCCCAAGCCTCGTTTCAAGGATGTGAATCCACACAACAACCCAAGACTGACCCACAGGCTGTATTTCAAGCAGTCAGCCCGGTGTCCTCACTCGGACAAAATGGTGAGTATGCATGCCTAGCTCAAATGTTGTCATGAGGCTTAGACCACCGCCTGGTGAGCATCGAGAATTCAGAAGGTGGTTTGTCCATACAATGGAATATAACTCAGCCTTTAAAAAGAAGGAAATCCTGATATATACTACAACATCAGTGAGCCTTGGGGACATTCTGCTGAGTGAAATAAGCCAGACATGAAGGACAAATATTCTATGGTTCCACTTGCATGAGGTCTTCAGAGTCATCAGGCTCCTAAAGACAGCAGAATGGTGGGTGCCAAGGGCTGAGGGGATGAGGAGTCAGTATTTAATGGTGACAGAGTTTCAGTGTGGGAAGATGGAAAAGTTCTGGAGATAGGTGATAGTGATGGTTGCACAACTATATGAATATGCTGAAATGTACATTTAGAAATGACTAAGATCACAAATTTTATCTTATGTGTATTTCACTACAATAAAAAAAAAAGACAGGAAGAGAAACATGAGTGGAAGGAAGAATAGAGACGATGTCAGGAAAAGTGCAAAGCAGAGAAGAGACAGATCCAGATAGGGGCACCAGGTGGTAAAAGTCAGGCCCAGTAAGTGGGGGGTCAGGAGACGCCCAAGGGGACTCCCAGGAAAAGAGCTGGCTCTGGACCACAGATGTACAGAGAAAGCTCCATGCCAGGCACAACCTTTCCACCAAGAAACTTTTCCCTCTTGCAAGCCCAAGGTGAAGGGCTCAAATCATTGGCCAACAAGGGGTGATATCGGGGCAATCACCCCAGACATGGCCACCTCTTTCTGATCGTGTGAAGCATCTTCTGAGAAAGAGCTCCACCAATGTGCTTCCCCAGAGCCCCAGACACTACCACTTTTCAAACTAAAATGATTCTAAAAATAACACCCACTGTGGGTTATCTTTGGGTTATCTTTGGGTTACAATTTCCAAAACCTACAATTTTATTACAGAGCATTTTAAAACGAGCAGGAAAATGAAAGTTATTAGTAACCATACCACCCAGGAATGACTTTTCCAACGTCATAGTATGTGTTAAATACTTCCAGACACATGCGTGTTCCAAAGACTCATCCATCTCCCAGTATACTGTTTTTATTTCTTATTGTGAATCAAAATGAGATCCAGTGTATCCGTTCTTTTGATGTCTTTAACAACGTAGCTTATTACAAGCTTTTCCCAAATGGCCTTTTTTGAATGCTGACTTTCAATGATGTAATATGACACTTCATGACTCCACCGTATTTCATTTGAATTAATTCATACTGGGGAACATTCGGGCTATTTCCAAGTTTCTGATATTATGAGTACTGTAGAAATGTGCCTCCTAGTGGCTTAGTGTTGCAGTTACTCATAATACATTCCCAGGTAGAAATCCCTTGGTCAGAAAGGGGGTGTGTGCTCCTTGATGTACATCACAGATATACCCCCCAGAGCCGCTGCCCAGGCCTGCACCAGACTCCATCCTGCTGGCAGTGACACAGCTCTGACACTGCTCTTCTTTTCCTCATTAAGCACAATGAAATTCAAAGGCAGGAAGCCACCCCAGGAACCATGCTGTTCCCCCGAAAAGTCCCTCTGGGAAGCATCTCTTGTTGGAAGGACCAGAAGAGGTTTCGCTCCCCACCACAGCCCTGCAAGGATCCTCCTGGTGAGCTCAGCAGAAGAGAATCCCTGCAAGTGCTCAGAGCGGGACCCCAAGGGTGCATGGACGAGCAGGGATCTCGGGTTTGGGCTCCATGATTGTTTTGATCCCCATAGCATTCCTCCCACCTGGAGGCAACTTGGAGTTCACAGAGGGAACATGGACCTACAGGCTTAGGAAGGACCCCAGTGCCCCCCTATGATGTGCTACTCAGGGCAACAGTGGCCCCTGAGGCCTGCACACAGAGGTTCTGCAAGCTGGAGAGGTAGCTGCACTGCCCTCCCCACTGTCTCTCCATCAGCCCGAGCGCCAGGGCCACTCGGGTGCCGAGGAGGGAACCTCACTGTGACGGCGACAGGAATTCCCAGGAGAAGCACTTGGATCTAACTGCTGTTGGTTGCAGACAACTTGGGAGCTAGATGGTTCATCTTCTCTGGCACACTCCCCTCCCTCATATCTCATGAGGATGTCACAAAATAGTGATTTTGACTTTCTGGAACCTGAGCTGCATAAGACTGTACAGGTCGTGGGGCTCTCAAATGAAGCTTAGTTCCCTCTCTCCTCCTCCCTCACCCCTTCCTCTTTCCATTGATCCAAGTCCTACTAACCTTTATCATCTTTCCCCAGGAGTCCTCGCCTCCTCTACGCCCAAAGAAAGCTCAGGCCAGGAAACAGCTGACTCTCGTGGCTTCCTCCAACTTTGGGAAACATGTTCAGGCAGGAAAGCCTTCACCACACCAGGCTCCCAGCAGGACACTTGTATTAATCCATTAGTGAATATTTACTGTATGTTCTTAAGCACAGGTCCTTAATTTTGCCAATTAAGTTCCCAACTGCTATGGTAATAGGCCGTATAAAAGTCCTAGAGTAATAAAGATCATTAGATTTACAACAGCTGTGGAAGCCCCAGACGTGGGGGCTGAAGTTTCGAGGTCAGGAGTCGCCCTGACCTTGTTTCTTCAAAGTGCAGACTAGTTATTTCTGTGTCCAGCCTGCACCTGGTGCTACAGGAGGCTGTGGGGCCCACCGACGTTTTGTTTCCTTTCTCACAAAGACTGCGATACACAGCTTCTGTATTCTGTTCATCTTTAGGCCAACACAGTCATGAAATATAATTTTTAATTGTTTTATGGAGGAAAGACCTAGGAAAGTCACAAGGAGGCCCTGGGGAAGGGCCCAGGGCAGGAGGGGTGCCATCACAGAGGAGGCGTGGAGCAGGGACAGCCTTGAGCCAGCCCGGACCAGGCACAGCACAGGCCAAATGCCCCTAGTGGGGGAGGGAGCCTCCCTCCTGCAGGGCAACACAGCGTGAGAGGGAACGAGACCTCAGGGGTTGAAGGGCCAGGTCTGGGTCTTGGAAAGGGGGAATAGTCGAGAGTAACCCCCAAAAGGATTATTCTGGCCCTGGGAGTTGAGTCCCACCCACTACACCCACCCTGGGGTCTCCAGTGCCACTGACGGAGCAGGCCCACCAACCTGCCCACAGCAGCAGTTCCTGAGAATACATTTACACAAAGCTGTTAACCCTGTCTCTGCGCTGCACCAGAGCCATCACCACAGCAGCCCCCATGCCACTCCCTAGACTCCCACACTGGTTCAGCAGCCACAGAGGAAAGGCAGCCTCCCAGGAACCCATATCTCTGCAGAAAATCCCCCTCCCAGGCCAGGGAATGCAGGCCAGAGGCTGAACTACTGTATAGGGGGAACTGAATATGTGTACCTCTGGGGGAGGCTCCCACTCTATCATACCCAAAATTGCCCCTATCAAAGACTGAGCTCTGCTTGTTTATTTGTTTGTTTGCTTGCTTGTGTGCTTTTTGTTTTGAAAGAGGGTCTCCCTATGAAGTCCAGGCTGGACTGGAACTCACATTCTCTTGCCTCCCTAGTGCTGGGATTACAGGCATGTGCCACCAACCCCAACTAAGACCAGCTCTGGAAGTAATAGCTGTTGCCCTCCTTCACGGTGTAGGAGCAACCATACCTGGGCCCCCCACCAAGGCCTCCTACAGTTTGCTGGGTTGAGGCAACTGAATTTGTTTAAAAGGTGTGCAAGAGGCTGCATCGCTGCCCCTCCCACTCCCAGCGCCTCCACTGCCTTCCCTCAGCGTACAGCATCAATTCCTCCGGTACAGTCTGGCATTCGCGTGCTCCGTCCAAATTATCTCCAAGCCCATGAAGTCCACCAAGTGACCTTCCTTCCACCATTAAACCATCTGCAGCTCCCAACGTGGGATGTTCACTAGAGCCTACCGCGCCGTGGGTATGTTTGTTGATGGGGTAGGTTGAATGGTGACCTCCAAAAGATAAGTTCACATTCCAACCCCCAGAACTGTGCACACAGCCTTATTCGGAAACAGGAACTGTGCCGATGTAACTAAATTAAGGATCCCAATATGAAGTCATTCTGGATTATCTGGATGGGCTCTGCATCTACTAACAAAGGGTTCTTTTCGAGACAAAACAAGAGGAGACACAATGAAGAAGGCTGTGTGAAGATGGAAGCAGAGAGGGGAGGTGTCCTGCCAGAGCCCAGGAACACTGGAGCCGCAAGAAGGGGCATGAACAGACCCTCCCCAGATCCTTTAGAGGGAGGGTGGCATTGCCAACACCTGGATTTTAAACTGGCTTCCAAGACTGTGGGAGAGCACATTTCTGTCGTTTTAAACCACCTGCCCTGTAATGATTTGTTCTGGCAGCCCCAGGAAACTAATAGAGCTGACGACACACAGCATGGCCAGCCGGAAAGCAAAGGCCTCGGATATCCCCGCCTCATCAAGCACGGGAAAGAGAAACACACATGTGAGGAAAGGATACGGAAGGCACAATGGGAGTTCCTGGCCATCACGGGGAAAGCAAGAGGTCTCAGTAAAATGAAAGAGGTTCAAACACCCGGAGGTCTTCAGGGGTACAATTCCCAAGCTGCCTTCTGAAACCGCAACGCTGAGCATTATTCCAGGTAAGGATTTTCATGTCACTGGAGTGGTGTTTTTATTACAACTACAGACTGCAGAACAACAAGCATTTTAAGACAACCCAAAACTGTGCAGTGGATTCTGGTTCTGTGGAATCCAGGAGGTATGAGGGGAGGAGGGTTCAGGGCCAAGCAGCCCCAGTTCCAGCCATGTATGGGTGCTGCTCCCTGGGCTGCCTCCTGTGGCACAGTGGCGGCCACCCTGCAGGCCAGAGACCACACAGCCTGTGGACCATCTGGGATTCCCCAAGCAGGTGCCATGAACTAAACAATCATCTCTGTGAAGCACAGGGGATTCCCCTTGCTTTCAAGCCGTGTTGCTTTTGGGTTCTTTCCCCAGCATCAAATTTGAATTTTTTTTAAATGTGAATAATTTCTAACAAAAACAGTGATGAAATATACATGAACTTTATCATCCATGGCTTTGTAGCTGGAAAAATATCCTCGTCATTAGAAGAGCTCTTTCTAAGAGCTCTTAGAATGTATTGCTGGGAGCCGTTTGATTAGGTTACAATACAAGAGAAACAACATTTACAGAAAGCACAAATCCAATAACCACACAGACCAGGAAATAGCACCGTATTAATCAACAGGACAGGAGACAGCTGGGCCCTGAGCACCTAACTAGAGCCACAGACATGTCCACAACATGAAGAGTCAGATAGTTGCATCAAAACTCACGGAGCCCCATGCTTAGCTGAAGACAGTTGTCCTGCCCACAGGCACACATGTCCCCTGCTTTGCTGGAGACGAGTCTGAGCAACTCATAGGCTCATGCTCAGTTTCACTGCAGCTGCACTGCCATCACTTCCTCCCTGTGACCTGACGTCCCCAGGCTGCTCACGGTCTCCTTCCTGAACCTTCTGGAAAAGCACCCGCAAGTCTTCACCTCTGAGTCTGCTTCCTGGGACAAACTCCCATTCTCAGCTCAAGGATTCTGTTCCCTCTGCGGCCTCCTTAAGATTTCTGAGCTGTCCCACCTTGAAGTTGTTCTCAGATGTGGTATTATTACCATTTCCTGTGGCAAGCATCTTCCTGGGGTGTGGTCTCCTCATAGGCTGAGTTTCTTCCTGTGAATTGCAATTCTAGTTTTGTGGACTTATCCCCCTACCTGACTGTGATGGCCGCAGCCTACCCCTGTGAGCTATGTGGTGAACAGCAGCTCTTCTGTCAGCATGTGGGGCTCCTAAGGCTTGCGAGCTGCTCCATCTGGTCCCATATGGCCTTTCAAACCTGCTACTCGAACTCTGCACAGCACCATGGGCCATCTCCCCATTCCTGGCCTACAGTCCACCTCCTGCTTTGAACATGGTTTCTTCTGCTTTTCTTTTAAATGGCTTCCTTAGGGCACCCTGTCAGGAGTAGAGGGAAGGACTACTCCTGGATCTACTCCCCAGTCTGGGCTTGGAAGTCTAGCTCAGTCTCCAGTAAACAGCAAAGCAGATTAAAAGGTTCACCTGCATTTGGAGTCAAAAGCAGCTCCTCTAAATTCTGTTCATTAGTCTTGTCTCTGTCCTCAGAAGCCACTGAGAGGAAGTCCCATTCCCCTCTATGTGGAGTCCTTTCACCTGTGACAAGTGATGGACACCCTTTCCCCAGGCTAGACTTCCTCGATCTGCCTAAAGCCTGGCTCTGAAACCTCTCCTCAGCCTGCACACCCTTGCTGGATGCACTCCCATGCATCAGTTATTATTTAATTCTCTCAATACAATTCTCACTAGTTTTTTTTTTCCCACTGACAAGTCTATCAAGACTCCTAAGTTCTTGGCCAAAATTTTTCTCCTACAAAGAGCTAGGTACCCACAGCCCAGCAAGCTGTTCTAGGACATCCCTGATGGATGGCCACCTGGCTTATGCCACATCCTGGAGACAGAAAGCACTGACTTCCCAGCCAACTCTGTGACCACAGGCAGACGTTGACTATGTTGGCGGCGGGTGGGGGTGGGGGGGTCTTTTCTTCTTTTTTTTCCCCCGGTGCTGGGGATCAAACCCAGGGCCTTAGCGAATGCTAGGCAAACACTCTACCACTGAGCCACACTCCCAGCCCTGGTTTTTCTTTCATTAAATCTAAATCTGTCTCCAAACTGCAGCTGAATGTCCAAGAGCGTGCATTCCACGATCCCTTCTACTGAAAGGGCAGCTAGGGGTGGAAGCATTTACCCAGCTATCCATCAAGTAGAGAACTATGATTAAATAAATTGAGGCAGTTCACAGTATGGGAAAGAAAGCTTAGCCAGTGCTGACCATGTATCGCCGATGGCACAAGCTTGTCCGGGATTTGCTGCAGCCACGTGTGTGTTGGAGTACAGGACGCCGTAAGCTGTGTAATGAGCATCAAGTGATTTGAATGATGAAAAAAGTATACGTATGTGCCTGTATTTGTAAATACATAGAAAAAATAGAAAAGACCTGGGAAGCTTCATGCCAACAGCCGGCAGAGGTTCCCTTCTGAGGAGACTCCAAGGTCCAGGCAGAGCAGATGTGGGTTTCAGGGTGTTGTACATATAATGACCTCCGTATCATCTGAACTACGGTGAGCATAGATTGCTGCTGTCATTTATAAAGAGAGAGGGAAACGTACTCTCCAAGGCCCTGTGCAGACGAATAATCATTCTGAATGTCCCAGTGTACGTCTGCGTCTGTGTTAAGAGTACCGCGTGTCCCACCCACTGAGACTCTGCAGTGGGACCTGCCAGCATCCTTCAATAGACAGAAAGATGGAAGCACAGAGACGCCACGTAGTTTAGCCAGGTCACACAACAAGAAAGGT
>PVJO010020839.1:9393-31320 GCA_004026905.1 Hystrix cristata
CCAACAAAGTGAAGAGACAACCCACAGAGTGGGAAAAAATTTTTGCCAGCTATTCCTCTGACAAAGGACTAACATCTCGAATATATAAAGAACTCAAAAAAATCAGACCCCCCAAATTTAAAGACCCAATCCAAAAGTGGGCAGCAGAAATGAATAGACACTTCTCAGATGAAGAAGTAGAAACAGCAGATAGACATATAAAAAATTTTCAGCATCACTGGTCATTTGAGAGATGCAAATCAAAACAACCCTGAGATTCCACCTCATTTCAGAAAGAATGACTATTATCAACAAATCAGCCAATAACAAATGTTGGAGGGGCTGTGGAGAAAAAGGAACCCTTCTCCACTGTTGGTGGGAATGTAGACTGGTACAACCACTATGGAAGTCAATGTGGAGATTCTTCAGGGAACTAGGGCTAGAGATTCCATTTGGCCCGGCTATTCCACTTCTTGGTATCTTCCCAAAAGAATTAAAATCGTTATACCACAGGGATATATGCACACCCATGTTTATAGCAGCACAGTTTGTAATAGCTAAATCGTGGAGGCAACCCAAATGCCCATCGACAGCAGAATGGATAAAGAAAATGTGGTATTTTTATACAATGGAGTACTACTCTGCCATAAAGAATGATAAGCTTGAGATATTCCTAGGTAAATGGATGCATCTTGAGACCATACTCCTAAGTGAAATAAATCGGACACACATATTCAAATACTGCATAGTTTCTCTGGTGTGAGAAATTGAAGTGTAAATAAAGACTAAAATGTATTATTTTGGGAAAGGGAAGAAAATGTCTAAATGGGAAAGGGAACACGGGATAGGGAGGAGGAAAGGAACAGAAGGACAAGAGAAATAAGAAATGGAAGGAAAAAATGGAAACAAAGCTTTTGTAAATAGGGAGGGAGGAGGGGGTGAGGGGAAGGGAACGGGAAAAAAAGAAGCAACAAGATATATCATGTACAGGTAAAAATCCCCAATGATAAATGTTATCAATATGTACATCGAAAATGTACCATTAAAATAAAATTAAAAAAAAAAGAAAATGAAGGTAAGGTGGAAAAGAAGGGGAGAAAGAGATAAAAATACCAAATGGTGAATAAAAAAATAAATAAAACTAGATAAAGTAACAGAAAAGAAAAAGAAGAAAAAGAAAAAAAGAGAAAATGAGAAAAAGGAAAGTCCAACAAAGAAGAAAAATGAATCTTAAAACTATCTCCGTGATGAACTGTTTAGATAGGTAACGTTTCTAAGTTCTGTATTAGTGGATTTCATCAGATATGTGGGAGGGATAATGAATTGCCTCTGGGACCTTTCCCATTGGGATATGTTGTCTGTCTCAGGGCTGCATTCACTATAGAGGCTTTCAATGTTGGTTTCCTTCTTTGCATTCCAGATCAGCCAGTGCTATCTTCAGCTAGCTTTGTGGTCTGTGCGTTGGTAAAGTGCCCCGGTTTCTGCAGATGTCTGCCTGTCCACACACACAGGGATGTGTCAAATGTCAAAGGAGAAGCATCTCCTTTGCTTTTGTGGGTGGGGAAAGCAAAGAGGCTCTGAATTCTGTGCTGGAAGTGGAAAGCAATGGGAACAAAGCAATCTGCTGGACTCAATCTAGCACTTTCAGATCCAGCCCCATCAGAAGAACACATATGACAGGCCTCTCTTCTTATCTCAGAAGTCAGGGCTACTGACCAATATCTGCTCTGTAAACTGGGCTTCCCACTGGGCTTCACAGGGCATCCTCAACTAACCGTCCCCCTCTCCAGAGTGTCTCCCATGCAATCACTACAGTAGTATCTTCTCAGGGACCAGAAGTGTGGTTCTTCTTTGACTTCTGATCCCTGAAGTATCTCGCTCTTAAACAATAAAATTCCCACTCAGAATGGCTCCTGGTTATACAACTCTGAGATATGATCAGCACTTTCGTGAATTTCTCCTCCAAAGATAGCCACACAAAATGAGTCATTTTCAGAGTACAGTGGTTCCTTGGATCACAAACATTTCTTTTTTTTTTTTTCCCACAAACTTATTTCATTCCACAATTCTGGTTGAGAACAGAATCAAATTTCCCCTAAGGTTCAATGTAAATAAGGTTAATTCATTCTGAACCATATATTTTTTTAATCACAGAAATATGAAACAAAATACAGTACAGTGTAAAGAGAGAGAACTCTAACTTTGCTTAAGGAAACTTTTAGTGTGAAGCACAGGAAGGTGGATATGGAGCAGGTTATTGTTTGGAGAGAGAATATCCTCCATAAGGACATTGGCAAAACCTTCAGGGTTTCCTCTCTTTGTCTCATAGCTGCAGGGTCCATTTTGATGAAAAATTTGTCTACTGTCATTTGTTTTTTCCTGCACTATATAACCTTTTCCTGCACTATATAACCTGCACATGAGAGTCCATGTTATCATTCATCATATTCAACACTGTTACAGCTATGTTGGGATGCTCAAAGCAATCCTGAGACTCATTCCATTCCTAATGGATTTTATCACATCACTGCTAACCTCCCTGCCTTCCTCAGCAGGATGTTCCTCAGCAAGTGCCTTCTACTGCTCATTCTGGAGCTCAGCTAGTTCTTCCATCATCAGCTCCTCCTTATGGTCCTCAACAAGCTCCTCTATGTCTACACTGTTGCCATCTAGAGCTATACTCACCTATGGACACAATCCCCTCCATTACCAGTGTATCAGACCCTTCAAAGTCACACTCAGTGAGCCATTTTGGCCTCAGTTTTCTCCAGAATGAGTTCAGCATGTGACATCTTCCCTGGCTTTGTCAATGAGGTTGATACGGAGGAGGACATTGAAATGTTTCTTCTAAAATTCTTTCAGAGTCAAGGATGTCTCTTCAGTGACGTTAAAATACCTGTCGAAGAGTACTTTCGTGTACAGTTTCTTGAAGTTGCAGATAATTTGTTGGTCCATGGCCTGCAGAAAAGGTGTCACGCTGTGGGGGGCTTGACTTTTCTGAAGTCCTACTTTGCATCCATATCATCCAGGAAGGCTGCTGGCTGTGCTGGATCACTGTCAATCAGAAGAAGGCACTTTTAAGCAGTTGATTGTCAGAAAGATATCTCTTAATGATTGGTGTGAATGTCTTGTGCAGCCATTCCATGAACAATTGCCATGTGACCCAAACATTTCCACTGGCCCTCCACATGACAGGCAGTCTAACTTTTTTCACGTTCTCTTCCTCAAATGCATGGAGGATCTGGGAATGGCACACCGGTAGTGATTTAATCTTCAGATCTGTGCTTGCATTCACACACAGCAAAAGAATGAATCTGTCTTACATGGCCTTATGCCCTGGCAGTATCTTTTCCTCCTGCATGACATATTTTCTGCTTGGCATCTTCCAAAAGAACCCTTTTTCATTACAGTTTAACACTTGTTGTGTGATGTAGCCTTCTGCTTTCATGAATTTCTTGGATTCTTTCTTGTAGTTTTCTGCTGTGGCCTTGTCAGAACTGGGGCCTCACCCAAGTCTTATCACACTGTGAATGCCACTTCTCTTGCGGAATTTATTAAACCATCTCTACTGGCTTGTTATGCTTGTAGAGGGGTTTCTTGCAATCAATCACTGTTCAACTTCCTGGCTTTTCAGTGATCATAGCTTTGCTAATGCTATCCCCTGCCAGCTGTTTTTCATTCAGCCACACTAACAAAAGATTTTCTGCCTCTTCCAATATGTGTCCACTGCTTGATTAATATTGTTTCCCCTATTGCCACATCAGCTCTTTTGATGGGATCTTTATTCTTCAAAGTAGTTGAGATTGTCAACTTTGCCATCTTATAGTCCGAGGCCAGATCAGTCACAAATACCATGCTCATGCTTTTCTAAAATTTCCTTCTTCAACTCAGTGCTTATTTTCTTCAAACCATTCTTGCTCTGTAATTTTTTTTATTACTGAAGTGAGACCTTGAGTGGCCCTTAGGATGCCTAGTGATTGCATCACTTGGGTGTAAGACAGAGAGTCACCCCATGCCAAATGTGAGCCAATTAGAGTCCTGTATTAGCCAGCAGCCCAGAGCATGCTACTGCACAAAGAACTCTGGACCTTAAAGCAAAGTGCAGCAGGGTTTTTAAAGGTAGGAGTCACATAACACCCCACCTGGAATTCCTTCAGTTATTACAACAGGCAGATGTCTGCAATGGTTACAGATAAGTTTCCTGACCATACATCACGTTATCTCAGTTATATCTAGCCATTGGCATTCTCAGGAAGTTACCAGCTACAAATTTATGGGCTTATCATAAACTAGAAGGTACAAAGGGTGGGGGTCCAGGGGAACCCAGGGTGCAGGAAGGAGGATTCCAAGAACAGATAAGGAACAGATAATTATTTTCTAATTAGTGGATGTATGGGGCCAATTACTTTCATGGTGGATGCAGGTGTGGAGCATTTGCTGGTCACTAAGCTGGTAGCCCTCTTCAAGTGATAAGAAACGACCATTATAGGAACCACTGGTGTTCAGGCGGACTGATCCTTATGCCAATCTAGAACCTGACAATTGGGCAGACCACCTGGTGATACATGAGTTTCTGTACCTGTCAGACTGCCCCATCCTGTTGTTGGGAAGAGACTTTCTGACCAAATTAGGGACCCAGATCACCTTTACCCCTGGGAAGTCAGCAAGTCTGACCCTGGGGGCAGGGACACTCTAACGATGGTGGTGACATTCCCCCTGAAGTTGAATGGTGTCTTTACACCCAGAGGGAGGAAGTTTCCAACCCACAAGAACTCCTAAAAGAGTACCCTCTGGTATGAGCAGAGAACAGCCCTCCTGGGATGACAAAGAACCATGCCCCTCTCATCATAGACTTTAAGCAAGGGGCTACCCCTGTAAGACAGAGGCAGTACCCTATCTCCCAGGAGGCATGACTGAGCATGCAGGGCCACATCCAGAGACTCAAGGAGGCCAGAATCCTGGTGGAATTCCAGTCACCCTGGAATATACTCCTTCTGCCAGTAAGACTACCAACTGTACAAGATCTTCGAGCCATGAAAAAAGCTCAACCATCACTCTCTACCCAGTAGTCCCAAACCTATACATGATCCTGAGCATCCTCCTGGCTCAAGCCATCTGGCTCACCTGTCTGGACATAGAGGATGACTTCTTTTCCCTGCCACTGGCTCCTGCCAGCCAACCTCTGTTTGCTTTGAGTGAGAAGATCCACAAACTGGGAGAAAAGACCCAACATGTCCCTTGGACATGACTGCCCAAGGGATTCCAGAAATTGCCCACTCTCTTTAGAGAAGCCTTTGCATCTAATCTCACTACCTTCTTGGGAGAAAAAATAAACTGCTCCCTGCTTCAGAATGTGAGTGACCTCCTGCTCACCAGCCCAATCCACAGAGACTATTGGGCAGGGACCCAAGCACTGTTAAGTCTGCTTGCTGACACCAGGTATAAGGTCTCCTGGAAGAAAGCACAGATATGCAGACAGGAGGTAAAATATCTTGGCTTTCTCATCTTGGAGGGATGCCAGATGCTGGGACCTGAAAGAAAACAGGCAGTCAGCAGAATACCATGACCAAACTTGAAGAGAAAGGTTCAAGAATTCTTAAGGGCAGCTGGCTTCTCCCAGATCTGTATACCAGGCTACTCAGCCTTGGCTCATCCCTTGTATGAGGCGATTGCTTGTCCAAACAGGGGTCCCCTAGAGTGGGGGCCTTCAACAAGAAGGGACTTTTAAGAAAAATTGCTGGCCTCAGCCCCAGCCTTGGGACTACCAGATGTGACCATAGACTATGACCTCTTTGTCTGTGAAAGAGTCAGACAGCCTCGGGAGTCCTCACCCAGACTGTCGGGCCCCGGCAATGTCTGGTAGCTTACCTCTCTAAACAGCTGGTCCTGGGAGCAGCAGGCTGCCTCCATGCCTCTGAGCACTAGTAGCCACAGGCATTTTGTTCAGGGAAGCAGACAAGCTTACTCTGGGCCAGAATATAAACATAAAGCTGCCTCATGCAGTGACCACCCTGATGAACAGTCAAGGTTACAGGTGACGAACAAGAATCTGAATGGCTCCCTATCAGGTGTTACTCTGTGAAAACCCCAGTGTACGCCTTGACATTGTGACCAAGCTGAAGCCAGCAGCTCTCTTGACCATTGAAGCAGACCCCTCAATTATGACTTTGAAGAAATAATTGACGTGTATTCCAGGCTACTAGACCTGTCCTACATGCCCACTCCAAAGCCCAATCTGGAGCTGTACATGGACAGGAGCAAGTATGTTCATGACAGGCAACAGAAGGCTGGGTAAGCAGTAACCACCGGAGACAAGGTGACAGGAGCCAAATCTTTGCCACAAGGGTGGTCCATACAATGAGCAGAACCATGGGCACTCATCCAGGACTGAGGCATGCCACTGACAAATAAGTCAACATCTACACTCAAAGTATGGGTATACCCTGTCACTGGCTTGTACACTGGGCCTTCTATATAGAGAGGGGGCTGCTCTCTGCTGGAGAGAAGGATATAAAGAATAAAGAGGAAATCCTCCAACTACTAGGAGCATATGGGAGCTGTCCCAAGTGGCAGTCTTTCAGTAGCAATCAGTAGCAATTGTTGGTAGACAAGGCAGCAAAAGAGGCAGCAATGAAATCAGATCCAGACAAAGCCTCACACCAGTCAGCCGAGGTGCTCCCAGAGCTCTCCACTGACCCAAAATACAGAGGAAGAAAACTGATGGACAGCCAGAGAAGGGAAACAAAGACTGGGGAGGCCTGGTGCAAATCGCCAGATCAGTGGCTTTTTGTCCCACAGTGGATTGCATACCAGTTAGTGTCTCAGTGTACCTCAATATCATGAACTGACACACTGGGGAAAGACCACACTGGAGGGTTTATTGAATTGGTACTATTTTGTGGCCAGACTTCCAACCTCGTGCAGACACATCATCTGCAGATGTGTGGCATGTGCAAAGAACAATGCTGGCCAAAGACCAAGTCATCCCCCAGGAGTACAAATAATAGGAACCTTGTCTTTTGGGGACTTACAGATAGATTTTACGGAAGTCAAACTATGCCAAGATTAATGCCACCTCTTAGTCCGGGTCTGTACATACTCCCACTGGGTTGAGGCCTTCCCAGCTCACACTGAAAAGGTCCACAAAGTGAACAAGGCCCTCCTAAAAGAAAACATTCCTGGGTATGGACTGCCCCTCTCAGTAGGATCAGACAATGGAGCAGCATTTGTCTCTGAAGTTACTCAAACAGTAGCAGGGAATCTGGGAATCAAATGGAAGCTCCATATTGCCTACACCCAAAAAGTTCAGGGAGAGTTGAGCACATGAATTGGACCCTCAAAAGCACTCTAGCTAAGCTTTGCCAAGAAACAGGGATGCCTTTGCTAGATTTATTACCTCTGACCCTGCTCTGGGTTAGATGCAGCCCTAAACATTCTGGCTATTCTGTCTTTGAGATTCTGTTTTGATGCCCTCCTCCATTTATGGCCAGATTAAAAAGGGGACCTCCAACAAATAGGAGAATTAGGTCTGCCCCATCAACTTCAGGCTCTGGGGCACATATTTAGTGGGTGGCATGTGAGACTTTAGAAAGAGCTGCTCTCCCACCTGGGAATAGGGAACACCCTTACAAACTGGGAGACAGGCTGGGGGTCAAAAACTGGAAAAAGAAATCGCTGCAGTTTTTATGGATTGGCCCTCATGCTGTTATTTCAGCCACCTCCACTGTTGGTAAAGTTGCAGACATCATGCCTTAGATCCACCATACCAGAGCCAAGAAGGCTGCCCTACTAGAGCAGACTGAAGCCTGGACAATAAAGACCAACCCAGAGAAGCCTCTACAAGTGACATTCCAGAAGAAAGATGACCACCCTGCTCCAGTCACTCCAGGGCCTGACTGATTGATGCATGGTTGAAGCTTGAGGAATCTATAGCCCTGCTCCAGTCACAGATCCAGATGCCAACCAGTCTGTGCATGGCTGAAACTCATAATAATAATTAGATTACTTTGTTATTCCTGGATGTATTGCTACCACCCTTTAGTTTTAGCTCCTCTTCTTATAATTGCCTGCATTTTTGCCACAAGTCTAACTGCCACAGCCCTGGCTAGATGGAGATAGGGCAAAAATCTCTTGTTAGCACTCTTTCATCTTTTATGTGTGGGGTGCCTCTCCATCATCAGATGTTGGTAATAACCTGCCTTTTGCTATGTGCAGAAATAATTCTCCTGCTATGACAATGTCTTTGCCACAGGTATACTACTTTCTTGGCCACATTAGATCATTGCATCTCAAAGGCATAGACTGATGGCCAGGTCTTCTTCTGCACCCATAATTTACAGACTTACATCTCAGGTCCCCTTCAGTTATGGTTTGTGCCTAGATGTCCCCAGAAAGCCTCATGTGGTCACAGGTTGGACTTTTTCTGAGGTGGCTGAATCAAGAGTGTGTGATGCTGGGATTAAGGGTGTGGTCACTAAATCAATTCACTGATTAGTTTGGCACCATCCGAATGCCAGCAGCCTAGATAAGGTATAAAACAGAAAGAAGTCGCTAAGGTCCCTTGCTGGTCGTGTTGTCTTCTTCCTGTCTGCAAGGCCATCCTGCCTTAGATACAGCTGATCGTGGACCTAAACCTCTACAAACTTTCCTCCCTTAACTTTAGATGTTGGGTATTTTGTCTCAATGAGAGAAAAATAACTAAAACATCCTCCTGAATGCTATGTCTGATATCCTGTCATTCTTCCTAAGGAAGACCTTCCTTCCCCTATACCCCTTCCTCTTCCCATAACTCTGGCTCCACCCCTTGTTGCTCTTCCTCTTCCCATTCCTATAGCACCAAGAAGAAAGACAAAGCTGCCGCCCTGTACCTGCATCACTTTTTATCCCCAGATGCCCAGTAAATGTTTTAATACATTAATACTTTATAAAGAGTACACCATATGTATCCAAAATGGGAAGATTTACTGGACAGGAAAGGTAAACCCAAAGCCTCATTGGGGCCTTCTAAATCCAACGTGCCCTAACATCCCCCAGGCCTGTTGGGTTGCTTCTAACATGATTCTCCAACCCATTCCAAGTAAGTCAGTCATGTCTCTTAGCCTAGACTCCCACCTGGACCAAATTGCTAAATGCAGTCTACTACCTCCTCAAAGATACCAACCCCAGCCTAGCCAATGACTTTTGGCTCTGCTTGTCCACCCACCCCACACACCATATACCACTACTCCAATAACACAGATAGCTATAAATACTACTCTCTTGACTAAAAATCCAGACTCCCTCATAATAGACCCCATGCAACTAGGGTTGAACTGTTCCAAATGCCCCCCCAGTGCCTTGCAAACAAAAAGGGGATAGAAGCAGTCCGCAAACTGACTGCCAAGCAATGTAATCAGACAGTATTCAAGAGCTTGGCAACCCCCTCATAGCCAAACCTTGGTGCCTCCTCTTTTCAGGATTTTTCTTTATATGTGGGACAAAGGCCTAGAAGTGTTTATGGGCCAATGGGTGGGGACCTGTACCATGGCTTTCATCACCCCACAGGTAAATATTGTTCCCAAAAGTCAGTCACTTTAGAGCCCTTGTCAACATACTCCTGGTCTAAAAGAGCCATCCAAGTTATACCTCTGTTAATTGGGTTAGGAATAATGGCTGGAATATATACCAGGATAGGGGGACTTGCATCCTCAGATGCTTATTATTACCTACTGTCCAAAAACTTCACACATGACATGGAGCAAGTCATGACATTATTAGTCAGTTTATAGGATCAGCTAGTCTCATTAGCTGTGGCACTCCTACAAAATAGGAGAGAACTAGACCTGCTGATTCCTGAAAAGGGAGGACTCTGTCTCTTCCTAAGTGAAGAGTTCTGCTTCTAGGCAAATAAGTCAAAGATATTCAGAGATATGGCCCAACAACTGAGAGAATGGATTGCAAAATGGAGACAAGAGCTAGCCAGTTCCTGGACCTTGTGGAATGATATTTGGAGCTGGACATCCTGGCTCATGCTCCTGGCTGGCCCACTCCTCATGCTTCTCATTGCACTCCTGTTCAGTTCCTGTGTCTTGAACTGTATCACTCAGTTCATCTCCTCATGCCTAGAAACTCTCAAATTACAGATGGTGGCCTCTGGGGTCTCCCCCTATCAGCCATTAAGGCAGGAAGATCAGATAGATGATGCTTTTTAAACATAGTCATTAAAAGCATCAAAGCTAGAGCCCAAATTTTAGCCTTACCTATGCACCAACCTAGAGGGACTCTTTAAATCAAGCCATATAAAAATGCATGAAAGAGAGGAATGATATGGGAGATGTTCAGAACTAGGATCCTAGCTCCCCAGACCTCCACTCTGAGAGTTAGGACACTACCTGTTCATTCCACTCCGACCTGTCAAACAGCAAGTATAAAACCTCACTGCCTTCTGCTTCAGTAAGCCTGCTTGGCACAGCCCCCTCCCGTCTGTTGATTTTGCTTTCATGGTTCTAAGTAACTGCCATGCTTTTAAACTTGGGCAGGAGAATCCAGATGGGAAACTGAGTCCTAACATGTAAGATCTGGAAGTAGTGTCACATAAAAACCTTACACTCTCTGTACTTGGGGCTCAGACTTTGGAGTATTAACTTCTCTGGGACCACTAGTGTAAAAAACTTGAGTTCTCCAACTCTTTGAGTGGTGCTTGGTTTCTTGGCAATCTGTTTCTACAACACAGCTATCTTGACTCACCTCTGGAATTACTTCTTATCACTTGAAATTTGAGAAAAGTATTTCTTAATAAAAAGGGGAAACTCTGTCCTTGGCAATTAGAAGAGAATGGAATTTTATGGCCTATATTTAGTACTCTAAACTCGTATTTTAAGCACTAATCTCAAACTCATATGTAGCTCTCCAAACTCCTATCTCTTTTGTTCAATGAAACAAACCAAGTGCTTGGTTGCCTTTGTTATATTTTTATTTATGACTAACATTCAGATTTTGTTTTCTTCTCTAAGGGGTAGTTCTGGATTATATTTCCCAAATTTATCTGTTTGCATAACTAGTTTGAATTTCTTGGACATTACCACCATCTCTCACCTTTCTTTTTCTTTTTCTTGTTTTTGTTTTTGTTTTTTTCTCTTTTCTTTTCTTTTCTTTCTTTCTTTCTTTCTTTCTTTCTTTCTTTCTTTCTTTCTTTCTTTCTTTCTTTCTTTCTTTTTCTTTTTCTTTCTTTCTCTTTCTTTCTTTCTTTCTTTCTTTCTTTCTTTCTTTCTTTCTTTCTTTCTTTCTTTCTTTCTCTCTTTCTCTCTTTCTCTCTTTCTCTCTCTCCCTCCCTCCCTCCCTTCCTTCCTTCCTTCCTTCCTTCCTTCCTTCCTTCCTTCCTTCTTTACAAGGTCTCACTTTGTAATTCAGGCTGGCTTTAAACTCACTGTGTAGCGCAGGTTGGCCTCAAACTCTTGCCAATTCTGCTGTGTTAGCCTCCATATTCCAGGATCACAGGCATGCACCATCACGCCTGTCCTCTGAACTTTTTTGAGGTCGGGAAGTTTTTACCTGTTTGGATTTAATATTTGTACTAATCCTGATCTCCAGCTGGTATACTTTGATATAAAACTAAATATTCATGTGTGTATTGAATGGCTTGAAAACAGGACCAGAACTCCTTTGCTGTACACACACCATACTTCATAATCCACAGTATCTTATCAATAATCTCTCTGCTTTTTTTTTCTTTTCATTTGACTTAAATTTTTAACATTTTTCTTTGAAGAAAATCTTAAATTACTGTCCAGGCAACATGATACCTTATATCACGTGAATGTAGTAAAATTGCCCTGGTCATTTTCTACACTTTCAAACTTCTGTTACTTCTCTTTTATATTTCAAATATACTATTCCAGTCTCCTTACTTTGCTCATGCTTCCAGGAGAAATAAAGATTTGAATCAGAATGGATCTTTTTATTTTCTTGTTGCAGAAATCAACCATCAAGAAACCAGGTGCCATTCAGAGAGTTGGAAAACTTGAGTTTATTACACCAGCAGGCGCAGAAGAGTTCACACTGGAAAGTCTAGGTCCAAGTACAGAAAGTGTAAGACTTTTATAGGACATTATTTCTGGATTGGACAAGTTAGGACTCAGTTTCCTGAGTTTAAAAGTAGGGTGGTTACTTAAAACTGTGAAACCAGAACCAATGGACAGGAGGTGGCTTCAGCAAGCAGAGTATTGGACAGGTTAGTGTTGAATAAGGAAACCGGGCTATCAGACAGGTTATATGGAATGAGGAAACAAGTTAGCATTTTAACTCTAAGAGTGGGGGTCTGGGGGATCTAGGGTCCTAGTTCTGAGCATCTCTCATATCATTCTCACTGGTAAAGTTTTGGAGTGTGAGGTGAAATTGAACGCTAATTGAAATCATTAAATAAGCAAAGCTCAAGATTACAACAGAAATAAAATGCCATGTCAATAAACAAGCATGTATTTTATATAAGGAGTTTATATTACTCCACAAGGAAAATTCTCAGATTCTTAAGAAATAAATTCTAAGGCGCTCTTCTGTGTCTAAAATAGATGAACTAGTGTTCATCTCAGACATGTTTCACAGTATTTTATCACATCCATGAGCAATTCACTCTGCTATTAGTTTTGATTGATAAGTGTTGTCCCTTTATTGTGTAAATGAATTTCATTAACAAACTCATGTATGTAAGACTTAAGCCCTTTATTTTCCTATAATTAGCTGTGGTGCAATTATTTCAATTTGTTCATTCATGGCAAATAATAGAAAAGCAACTGACTGTTGCAGAGATTAGAAATAAGGCTGGGGTGATCCTTCTGCTTGCCAGATGCTGCTTTCACAGATACCCTCATTGTCCCAAAAAGTTTGATCTTTTCAGATTAAACTTCTCTGAATATCTGTGACTGTCAGTCCTGCTGTATAAATTTGGCACAGGGTAGAAAAATACGTGGAGTCTATCTGGTGAAGAAACATCTGGCTATGGACATAGAAGAGTATAAAAATTGAGAAATACTTGTCATAATTGGCTGAGACAGTAAGGCTGGATGGATGACAGATTGTGAATTTGCTCACAGAAAAGTCACTACCATTGGAAGACTTTTCTTTTCTCCAAACAACTGAGATTTTTCTTTCAATGTACTGATATTATAACAGAAGTAGAAAAATATTGTACACTTATCACAAACAGGTGAAGGACAGTTGCTCAACTCTCCCAATGTTTTACTATTGCTTATTTTATTTGATCAGAAGATTTTGAACTTGCTCCAGCAAAACTGGCTATCTAAATAGAACTATGATAAGAAAAGCGATAAAGTCCAAAATAAAATATTTTACAATAATAATCCACAGATCAGATACACTGTCTAGTAAATTGTAACAAACATGTAAAGGATAATTAGGGCCAAAGTTTCTGAAATAATTCCAAAAATTGAAAGAGGAGGAAAAGCTCCCTAATACATCCTGTGAGGCCAAGATTACCCAATACCGTAGCCATATAAAAATGACACAAGAAGTAAAAACTGTAAGACAATATCCTTTATGAATATTAAAGCAAAAAGTCTCAATAGAATAGTGCATCAAATAAAGGAGTCCATTAAAAATTTTTAAGTACATTATCAAGTGAAATTTCTTTCCAGAATTCAAATATGATTCAACATAAAAATTTCAAACAATGTAACACACCACATCAAAAGCATAATAATGGTGAATAAAAGGCATAGTCATCTCAATTGATGCATGAAAATATTTGACAAAATTCACATCAAGAAAGAAACATTTATCAAACTAGAAATGGAAGAGACTTCCTTACCATAATGAAGTGTATACCAAAATGTCCATATCATATGCACAGGTATAAAACTAAAAGCTTCCCCTTTAGATCAGGAACTTTACGTAACACTTTTTTTTTTTTTTTGGCCACTTCTGTTCAACATAGTAGAAAATTTTAGCCAGAAAAATTGATCAAGAAAAGGCAATAAAAAATCATGCAGTTCACATACTATTAAGTGAAATAAACCAGACACTTATTAGTACACATCGAATTGTTTCTCTGATATGAGAAACCATAAGTGTAAATAAGGACAAAGGGGTAGAATAGTTATTGTATTCAAAAGACAGAACTAGATAGGGAAAAGGGGGATAAAGAAGAAGGTTAAAAGAAAAGTAAGATGAAAGGGGAAAAAATGGTAAAGTGTAGTTACACTCGTAGCAAATAGGGAGGGATGGGTGAATGGAAGGGAGGGGAGGGGAAGGGGGGAAGAGGGGGGAAAACCAAGATGTATCATGTACAGGTACAAAATAACCATGTTGATTATGATCATTATGTATACAATGTACCAATACATATTCTTGGTAAAAAATAATAAAAAAATTTAAAAAAAAATCATGCAGTTCAGAAAGGAAAGGGTAAAATTGCCCCTGATCACAAAGAACATGACCTTACACATAGAAAAAAAAAAAGCAAAAAACACACATTCCACAACTAAACTGTTAAAATAATAAGTGAGTTCAGAATATATGTGAAACATAAAATTGACATGTGAAAAATCTGTCTAACATGTACATGCTAAAAACAATTAAAACAAATTAAGAAAGCAATTGCATTCTATTTAAAATAGGGTCAAGGGGTTGGGGATTTAGTCAAGTGATAGGGCGCTTGCCTAGCAAGTGCAAGGGCCTGAGTTTGATCCCCAGAACCCAACAAAATAAAATAAAATAAAATAGGGTCAAAACAGTAAAAATACAATCAAATACACCAAAGCAAGGAGATCAAACAAGTGTAGAATGAAGTATAAAAATTCTGCTGAAGTGAAAATTAGAGAACATAAAATTAAAATAACAGCCCACGATAATAGATTGGAAGTCTTAATATGGCTAACGTTGTAAATAAATCAGACACTCATAAAAGCACACATCGAAGTGTTTCTCTGATATGAGAAACCATAACTGTAAATAAGGACAAAGTAGTGTAACAGATATTATATAAAAGGAAGATAATATATAAAGAGAGGAGTACTAGAAAGAGGGAAGGGGGAAAAGCAGGAAGGGAAAAAATAGAAAGGGGAAAGGGAAATCATGGAGAATTGCAAATAAACTTGCTGTAAATAGGGATGGTGGTAACAGAAGGGAGGGAAGGGGAAGGGGGGGGAGAACCAAGAGACACCATGTACAAAACAAACATGATAAATGTGATCAATATATGTACAATGTACAAATACATGTTCTTGGTTAAAAAAAAAAAAGAAAACTACATGAATGTAGTTGCAAAAATTCTCAACAAGACACTGGCAAACAATACAGTACATCATCAAAAAGATCATTCACCATGACTCTGTAGGCTGCATCCCAAGTATGCAAGGATGTTTAAACATATACATCCCAAGAAATGTAATATATCACATAAACAGAAGCAAGAACAAAAATCACATTTAGTAGATCCCAAAAAGCCTTTGACAAAATTCAACACCCAACTATGATAAAAACCCTGGAGAATGTGAATATAGAAGAATCTTCATCATTCATTTATGACAAACACACTGTAGACATCATATTAAGTGGGGAAAATTGAAAGCTTTTTTTAAAATCAGAAATAAAACAAAGTTGTCCACTCTTGTTCAATATAATACTCAAAACTTTTGCCGGAGGTATCAGGCAAGCAAAAGAAATTAAAAGGATATATATAGAAAGGGGAGAGGTCAAATGAACCTTATTTTCAGACAACATGATTAAATATATATATATTTAATCATATATATATATAAAGCAATCAGCATATTCACTGCAAATTTTATCACATTACTAATGATGCTACTTGTCCTTGAAACAGAAAAGAGAAAAATGCCAATATTCATATGGAATATGCATGACCTGAGTGGCCTCAACAAACTTGAAAAAGAATGACATGGGGGAGCCCATGCTTACTAATTTCAAATTTACCACAAAGCCTCAGTAAGCAAAATAGTGTGATAGTGGAATAAAGACAGACTAGATAGATAGATAGATAGATAGATAGATAGATAGATAGGCAGATAGCTACATAGATAAGAATTTAATATCCAGAAATGAACACTTACACATATAGTATAATGATTTACAATGGTACCAAGACCATTTAATGAGGATGGATTATTTTTTTCAAAAAATGATGCTCAGAAAACTTGATAGCTGATATCTGCAATAAGCCCAACCCCTCGCTCACCAGGACCTTCTTGTACATTCTGCTTTTTGCATTCTTCTATAGCTAATAGTTGACAAGTTCCTGATGTTGTGTTCACAGTGTCAATGATTATTCCTTTGGCTAAAAGAGAAGATAGTAGGGGAAAAGTAGGTTCATTGGAGTGGGCAATGATTTCTTCAGTTGTTCAAAGGTGGATTTGCAGTTGGTTTTCAGGGCACATCCATGTGGAAATGCTCTGTTGGAAGATGGCAGCACCATCATGAGATTCAAATGTGATCAAGGTGGGAGACACAGATAATTAGAGTCATTGTTACATGAATGGAAACTCATGCAAGACCGTAGCTTTCCGTGATGGCTGGTCTTCTTTTATGTCTTCTACACCTCATGGGAGGTCCCAAGAAGCGAGTCCCTGCATTGGGGTCCTCCCATTGCCTTGAAACTTGTGATTGGCAGGTTCCGCTCATTTCCTCCAGCCAGCTTTGCCATGCCCTATCTCCTATATCATGATCATACTGTAAAGTTCAAATAATTTGGAAGAACATTGGCACAATTATGCAAAAAGCCATTCAAATTTTAATATCCTTTTCCCCCATTTACTTCCAGGGATGTATTTACCAGAAAAGAGTTAAAAATATGTTTTGAAAAAGACTTTCACATATGTGGATATTTTAATTGCTTTTTTACTTATTGCACAAATAAGTGGATTTTCACATATCCACCGTAGGTAAAAACAATTCAGAGGAGGCACTGACCTCAAAAGGGACTTGATTTTCTCCTCATACATTAAGAGGCTGAATTTAGAACCCACTTTCTTCAAACAGCACTCACTCTATGCATCAATAGTAAGTTGGTGGGTTTGAGGAAAAAATCTGTTATTAATTTTGTAATATAAGAATAGAAAGGTTATAAAAATCATCCAAAATATTTACATTTTTCTTTTAACTCCCTCTCAGCATAACTATACCTCTTCTAGTCTCCACACTTTTTTGAAATTTCTCCTACACAATGTTGTTCTGACCATGAGCATCCACAGTCTGTCAGCATCTTATTCTTGACCTTCACCCATACTTTCCAGGGTATGCTTTTTTGTTCGCATAGAACAGTCACCTCAGAGAATACATTCATCAAAGGACAAAATCTCATAGGGACAAATATTGCTACCAACATTGAATTTTTAAAGAAACACATCAATATACCTTTGATATGCAAATATTTGCAGTTTTCTGCAAACTGAGAATTCTACTTTAGAGAATGAGTAAACAAAATAAAAACAATTACTCACTTGAGTGCCATGAGTGTTTATGATTTATGAATCAAGTACCCACTCACTTCTCTCCTTGCCGTCTTCTCACCCCTGCTTTCCTGTTCTGCCCACTCTTGTCCTCCTCCATGTTCCACTAATCTCCCTGTCCTGTATGACTCAGCATTCCTCACGTCTCTTGAGGGCACACTGTACACAAAGTAGGGCAACTTTGAATCCTTTAAAATTGCATTAACTCCCTTAGGTCAGGTAGATGTACCAGGCAATTTTTCCAGTGAGCCCTTTATAAAATTGGAGGATTCATAACTAGGCAGTGGAGGAATGCTGTGTATATGGAGACAAAGTAAGTGAGGGATTTCCTTTTTTTTCTATACTGGGGAATAAAGTCAGGACCTTCATACTGAATTACAACCCCATACCTTGTTTTATTTTTATTTTTATAAAGGGTATAGCTAAGTTGGCATTGAACTTGTGATTCTCCTACCTCAGCTTCCCACAATGCTGGGGTTACCACCATTGTGCCTAGTTGAGTAAGGGGTTTCCAGCCTGAGCCTCTGGTGGCACATGCAGTATCGTACAAGTCTGAGTCTACTTCAGGGTCAATAAAGTATCAAAATCCTCATGCTCAGATCCTTTCAGCTCTTCTCTCCAAACAGTTGGGTTCCTAAAAGCAGAAATGGGCAAGTTTCTGATAATTCTTCCCGTGTTTCCAATTGGCCACAACATGATTTTCCTTACCACACCCACGTGACCTCACAGAGTCCTAGTACATGCTTGTTCTTCAATTTGTGTACAGTATACACCTGGGACCATCATGAGATGATGTCAGTGCCTGATAGTCATCATCACATTCTTTATGATGAAGCTTTCCACAGAGAGGGAGAGTGGAGGGTGTAACCTGTACTCTAGGTCCTGCATTGCTTCAGGAGTCCTGAAGCAACTGTTAGGATTGAGTTGCACTTTTTGGATTTAGGACCCTCCACTTGGACTTATGATCCATCTTTTTTTTTTTGGCCCAGTTTTGTATATCTTGTTTATAGAGACTAAGTGTCTTTTTTTGTACAGTACACATTGTTTATACAGTACTCTATTTTTTGCTGATTGTACTGCATAGTGCGGTACTGTAGTTTTATGTCGTTATACATAACAGTAATGCAAGTGAGAGTTATGCAAATATAAGCAACGTTATCCAGTTGGGGTTTCCTTTGACCATTTCTTTATCCTGAATATTGTAATACAATATACATACTATATAAAATTCCTCATTTAGAGACCAATTATTTAATGACCTAGTCATGTGACTGGAACTTGGTCATTAAATGAAGAATGTCTTAATTTACCATCTCCTAATAGAAACTATAAATTCACCAGTACCTATATTTGCACCAGTCACAAAGGAGTCTGAGTATTAGTTACTGAATAAAGTTAGAATGATGGCACTAATTAGGAAAAGTCCAAATTTAATCAGTTAAGCAAATAGTACCCTAATACTGGATATAGGAAGTGAGTAGTGCATTGCTAAGTCTCTCTGATCTTGGGACTGACAAGGCAAATGATGAAAGAGGATCCAACTTGATCCTCAAAATCCACATTGCTTACTCTTAGAGGTTGTAGTTTAGGATGCTAAAATTCTTTTTTCATGTTAATTATACCTGAAATCAGAAGTGCTATGTAACTATCTGAATAGTAGACCCAACAGTAGAACGTGTTTCTGCTTGTAATACATTCCTATAATATCTTGTGTATATCTTAATGGAAATGTTAGAAGTCTGCTGATCTGAATTTGCTGATTAGTAGGCTCTGAATTAAACATTGTGACAGGACGTCTGCCTTTAAGAATATTGAGTTCAGTGATTTAAAAAAAGGCCAAGGTATGAATAATCAGGTTGACCGGGGAGCAAAGGTCAGAAGGTACAATGCAAATGCAAATATTTACATGGATAGTGCAGAAAGTAGGTCAGTCTTGGAATACCAAATGATACAACATGAATTCCATTCTCATCAAGTGATGATCTCTTTAATTCAAACCATAAAGGAAGTCCTGCATCTCCCCAATTCCAGGTATTCCCTGGGGTGATCAAATTCTGGACAATTCCTACTGACTGTGGAGTAATCTCAGTATCTATAAACTGGTACTCTTTGAAAAAATATTTCAGAATTTGTACAGGCAATAAACTGTGACAGAAGAGAATTGTTACATCAAGAACTTCACAAAACACCATATATATTTTACCTCCTACATAGCATGACTATGGAAATCAAAATGTGTTCCTGGAAGCACTGGAAAAACTTTAACTGTGTGGTGCATTTTGTAAAAGATAGAAAATTAGAATTTCTACCAAGAACAACTGTAGCATAAGAAGAAATCTCCCACACATCCACCAAAAAATCCTCCACTTTGTCATACCCCATTGTCAAGTTAAAGGAAGAAGGAAGTAGGATGGAAGTGGACGATGTATGAAGTTTTCTGTATCTGAAACAACGGCTGTTCAAAAAGGACAGTGGAGTCAAAAAGGACAAATAAAAGAATTCTTTGTTTCAAAGGATCTCCGACAAGCCACAAACCTCTCTTAGGTCTCTTAATTATAAAAAAGTTAATAGTTCAATCTACTTCATATAGTGATTGTTAAGAGTCACTGAGAGTATTGTTTTACGTACAGTAATTACTTAAAACCTTACCTACTATAATTGATGCCACTGCTATTGCCTATTTTTATTAACTATTATTTTAACTATTTACTGAACACAGCTAAGAAGTTTAGTTTGCTTTATCTTTATTTTTTCTGTTATATGCAGTTTTAGTGACAAGTAAATTCTGACCTACATTAAATAAGACCATTTTTAGTACACATGACATGAAATGTGGAATTTTCCATAATATAACAGCTGTGTTATTTGGATCCACTGAAGTTTCTTTTGCATATTTTGGAGCTATCTTTGAGGTCAAAATTTGTCCTTGTCTGGGAAAACAGGATGGTGTTTGGGTGATAAAAAGCATAGCCTTCCAACAAAGCATCTTCCAACTTATGATGAAATAAGATAAACTGGACTTTCAATACTCTTGAGCAATATTTATTGATCAGCTTCTGCTGTGAAAGTCAATTTTTTGAATCATGTTATAAAACCTTCCAGATCTTACTGAGTGAAAACCCTCTCCAGTATCTGAGGAAAACTTCTCACCTGGATAATGAGAAATACTCAAGACACAAAATGTGATTTTTTTTTCCTGGTGTTCTCTGATGTGCATGGACACTTGAGCAGCTGTTCTTGGAAGGAACAAAACGTTTGGATGAGGACAATCCAGTCTAGGTGGAACCTAAGAATGATAGCCAGCGAAACAAACCAATGCCTTGATTCTATATCTGTGAGACAGGAAGCGTCATACCTAAAATTCATCTATTAAGAATATGGTTTAAATAAAATCATTTTCAAGGAAATAAAGAACTTTTAAAGGAAGATAATAGGAGTTTAAATGAGAAGCATTGTGACATAATTTCGATGTGGCTATCAGTCAATCACTTGGAGATGTGGAGTAGATACTTTGATTTTCCATTCTAGGTTCCTGGAGAAAAATTTGTGCTAAAGACATTGACTTGAGGTTTATTAGCCTATATATTGTGTTTAAAATCATGAGAAAATCTGAAATCATCAAGGGAATGAAGGAAGACAGAAAAATGTTCAAGAAACGAGCCTGGGATAGTCCAATGTTTGATGTCTGTTTTAAATTATGGAATGGATCAGTTCAGAAAAAGACTGTGTTCACATTGATTGGATGTCTGAGCTGAAGGAATTGGCTCGAGAAAGTCTTTCTGGAGCCAGCGTGACCCTAAGAATGAGAACAGGTAAAAGTTTCAGTTTTGGAAAGTATAAAAGGATTGGAACAAGTATCCATCTAAATAATCCTCAAAATAGCAAACCATGACAATGTATCAATTTTCAAAAAGTGCTTCAAAATGAAAATTTGGTTCCTTATAATTACAGTATGAATTTTATACCTTGACTCATGCTCTTTTATATTCTTCCCCTATGTTCTCAACTCCCATGTGTTGTAGAGTGCACTGTGTCAATTATTTTTCAGTTTTTGTTAAACAAATCTGTGACACCTAACCTCAATGAGGTAAGCAAAGCAGCATTTTCGACATTTGTATTTGTAGAGAAGTTGGCATAGGTAGTTGTAAGGAATGTCTTTCTGAGAATGCTTTTCCATCATTTGTTACATCTATTACAAGTGAATCTACATGGTCCAAATAATTTGGTTGAGGTATGAATCCTTGAAACGGTGACTAGTGACCAAAGTGGCCACTCAAGGCCTTGGTTCTCATCTATGACACAGTAAACTGCTCTCCAAACAATTGTCAAGAATGGTAATGGTTTAAATATTCCTAATAAATGACTTAAATATAACAAAGAGCCAGTATCTAAATAAATATATATTACCCATGTAAAATAATTTATGGAAATTTGTGCACACTATATAGAGATGGGAGTTTTAGTTGTCAGAGCTAATCCACAAACTGGA
>PVJO010020840.1:0-31222 GCA_004026905.1 Hystrix cristata
TTTTTTTTGGTTTTTTTGGGGTGGGTTGCTAAGGATCAAACTCAGGGCCTTGCACTTGCTAGGCAAGCACTCGACCACTGAGCTAAATCCCCAACACATTTTAACATTTCTGAAATCAATTTATATTACAATTAGTGTTTCACTGTGTAATTTGCAGAGTTCTTTCTTCTTACAATATATAACACATCTGCATATTCCAATTTAGGAAGTAAAATCAAAAGTTAAAAAAAAAATAAAAACAAGGGCTGGGGATTTAGCTCAGTGATTAGAGTGCTTGCCTTGTAAGCACAAGGGCCTGAGTTCGATCCCCGGCACCACCAAAAAAAAAAAAAAAATAAAAAAAATAAAAAAAAAATAAAAACAACAATTAGAGAAGCTTACATAACATTAAAAAATAAAAACATGAAGAATAAATCAAACTTCATTTGGTAAGAATTCCTAGGTACATGTATGAAGATTTTGCACTCTACTTATATACTATATAATTATTGCACTTTTACTTTTTTATTGGTGCACATAATAAAATATCAATTATTTTATACTCTAAGTGCCTCTTGGAATTATTATACATTCTGCCAAAGTTTAGTCCATTAATTACATACTTAAATAAGTTAAAACACGAATACAATAAGACCAGAAATATTTGATTTCTAAAATTTTGCATTTTGAAAAGTGGCATGTTGATAATCATTGAAAATTATATATTTTCAAGAGCCAAATTAATTTACAGTCAGAATACATTTGTAATTGCACTATAAAAATCTCCCGAGTATATGAATATAGAATTGTGTTCAAATGAAAGTAAAATGAAGATTTTTTCTAGTCTTTATCTTAAATTCTCGTACTTATGATGAAATATTTGCATTAAATGTTGTTTACTTAACCACAGTTTTCAATCCTATTTCCTCTAAGGAAATAGCAATTTTATATTTTTATTATAACCCATATTTGTACTTTATTCTAACCCATATTTTATTCTAACCCATGTTTGTATTAGTCTAAGTGATTTCTTTTCATATACTAAATAGTCTTCCAGTTTTAAACCATAAATGTTTCAAAACAACAATAATTACGTAAAAAATCAAATATAAAAGAATAGTAAACATCACATAATCACTAGCTGAATGCAACCTCAGTCTAAATTTTGTGGTATATCTTTCCAGATCCTTCTTCACTGCCAAGCAGTTATTGACACCTAGGAATCAGGAATTGGTCAAATGGTGTTCATTTCTTAACTGCACTCTACTCAAGACATTAACTTCTTCCACTGATTTCCTCATTATAATAACTGTTTTTTATTTATAAAATTATTTTTTGTTCTAAGAAAATCAGGAAAATATTTGTGGGAAAATACAAAATGGCTAATCAAAATCACAGTGAGGTGTTTTAATTCATTTAGTTTCAAAATGATCGCATGATATACATTCAGGAGGAAATTTTTTTCTACCTAATTGTTCTTAAATGAATGCATCGTAGTTTCTGCCATGAAAATTGACTATAAAATAACTGAATAGTTCCTACTTCGCTAAAATTACAGCTATATTTACTTAAACTTATGTTTTGAATTTCAAACCTATGATTTCAAATTTAAATGTTCCCATACTATTCAAATGTTTTGATAGATTTTGACAAGTTTTGTTTAAATAGAGGACTTCTTTCACCAACATATGACATAGTTTACTTACATTCACCTTTGTAAGAATTTTAACATCTTTTCATTTGACATATTAAACAATTATACTAAGTGATAGAAACTGAAAAATTTGCTCTGATATTTAAAAATCTATTAAATAAATTGAAATGAACAATCTTTGAGAATATATTCCAGAACAAATACATATATTTGTGTCTATGTAGACAAAAAATATCTATAAAGTCTTCATGAAACTGGGCACGGATTATGCAAATTCATATCATATTAAGGACTCACAAGACATCACAGGATGCACTCATTTAAGGACTGAATAAAGACAAAAGACATGTGACCACGGGAGAAAGAAATTACAGACGTCATAGGCAGGTCCAAAAGCATCCAGAATCCTTTCTGAATCGCTAGAATGCTTTAAATTTAGATTACGAACCATTGATATATGTATAGATCTTGATATACAAATATTGAAATACGTATTTATATATATATATATCTTGATTTAAGGCAAAAATTTACAACAATATATTTCATATCTTGCTTATCAGATAGCTTAAGTGAGGCTCTACCATGGATAAGCCATTAGTCTGTAAGTCATTAAACTACCCATCCAATAAATACAGTCAAATTAGTATGGGTTTTCACCTGAAAAGTGTTAAAACTCCTCCAGATTTTTATAAATCTCCAGCTGCACATTCTTGTTTTCATCAGTCTTACAATCAAAGTACACTGAGTGTTTCACTAGTTTTCTAGGCCAGTTGAAATATACAACTTTAAAATCTCTAGAATGGATGGATGACACATAAAAAGATGTTAATGCATTACTAGAAAACTCAAGGAAGATGGAAGAACTTAGGTTGCAAGTCCAATGCAGAGAAAGCAGAAATGCAGCTTTTCGTAAGGAAGGATATAAGAAAGATACGTAACAACTGCAATAATTTCTGAAGAGGAGCAGAAAGTTTTGGGAATTGGGGATACCAAGCTACACAGTGGGGCATGGAAATAAAGTCTATCCAAATTAGGAAAAAACAAAACAAAACAAAAATAAACACTAACAAATGAACAAACTTTCTTTCTGGAATGTAGCTACCCTATACATAGTCAACTAAATGTGTTCCAGAAAATTTGAGTAAGTTGTATCCAGAAGAAAATCTATACTAAATGTTCTAATTTAGAAAACCAAAGGAAATTACAAGACAGGAAATACATAAGTGAACTTCAAAATCAGATTGTAATCCAGTCAATAATCTCATCTAACAGAAACTTTAATCAAAAACTTCAACAGTTATAAAGGGAATAGAAAAATGGTTTTGAACCTGTGATAATTTACTTGAAAACGATATTCAATCATGTGAAATGAGTTAGAAAAGAAGACTGTATGGCAAACAGATGGAGATAGAAGATATATTCTCTAAATCCAAATCAAAATTCTAGCTATAACAAATACAATCTAAGATGGAAAGTGTACTGTGTATCATTTAAATTAGATAAGGAATCGCAGAAGATAAATTTACTAAAATTGAAAATATAACAATTAAAACTCTCTGAAATGCTCTTTTTCAGTGAATAGCAAAAACAGCTACCAAAACATAACTTTGGAGAAACTTCAAGTGGATTATAAGGCAATAAAGGACATAAAATAGAAAAAGGGAAATTACAACATCTTTAAAGTTACCAAATACATGCTATATTACACACATTTAAAAATATATGTAGCAAATGAATTATTTAGAACTAAGTTAAAGTAAATATGTTACATTTTTGCATTAAATATCTACATTAAAATGAGGAGATAATGTTAGTGACATAAACTTCTCTCTGAAATAACCAGAATAATGAGATGAATTTATCCAAAAGAAAAGAAATTCATAATTACCCATACTACCATGGCATAACGAAACATAAAATTTCAAATCATTAACATAAAATATATATTCCAGAGAGAGTAAATAGAATTGTAAGCTTTTAGATAGAATGATCAGCTAAAGACATGGGACAACTTGTGAGAATTTACTTGAAAATTAAAAAAAAAAAAATTGGCACACACAAAAATTTAGCAAATGGAAACCATCAAATGCTTCTGAAATTATTCTAGGCTTTGTCAGATGTCTTCAACAATTTTCTGTGTCTGTGTTTTCATTTCAATATATGTAGAAAAAGGACTTGACAGAATTAAGCACTTATTCTAGGTAAATATTTCAGCAAATACGAAAGGTAGACAACTTCTTCAAATTTCTCCTATTGTCATACTTAATGTCTAAAGCCACTTTCTTTGTAAGTCAAATACAAAGCAAGGATGTGTGCTCTCTGCACTTCTAATTTAATACTGTACTGGAGGTTCAAAAAATATATCGAAGGAAGAAAAGGAAATAAATGATATGCATCAGAGAGGGTAGTAGAAAAAAATTTAGAGAAATAGAAAATACTCTATTGCAATATCTTGTTGAATGTATTTTAAAAATCTATGAAAATTAACAAGTGAGTTTATCAAAATTGTGGCATTAAAGATTTATTCATTAAAATAAGTTGTATTCATATTTGAAATGTATACAAATTAAAATTAAAATATAACTTGTAACAAGATAAATAAATGGGAGATACTTAGTAATAAGTGTGACAAATGATATATTTGACCTGTAGAGTAAAAGATATAAAATACTGGTAAGAGACTCTAACAAAATCATAAATGTATTCAGTATGCCCATGAATCGGAAAACAGAAAACTTCATGGACTGTCAATTCTCCATAAATAAATCTATAGAATTCTCTGAATAATCTGCTCTGAAATATTATCCAAAATTTGAAAATGATACAGTAGTTTGGGACATGGGCTATGGGAGGGAGGGCTCACCGTTAAACAGGTTTCAATAATTTATTTCTCTAGGAGTATATGCTGGAGTTGGTTTGGCTATTTGCTGTTCTATTACAGCTCAGTAAGCACAACTTTATAGTAAAATGTTAGTCTCTTTCCAGTTGAATGGAAAACACCAAAGTTTATGTCTCTATTACCCTGTAGAAGTTAACTAACGTAGCACACAGACTAGTAATCTTGCTCCCGTAGTATCCTCCTTTATTTATAATGGTGATAATTACCTAGTTCACCAAAATACCTTTGGAATTAGCTTTATCATATTATTTGTGAATTTGTCTCTTCATTAATAATTTCATACACTGCTGGCATATGTTAATTCCATAGGACACATGTTAATTTTTGAAAATTCATCTGAGATCTATAATATATATAAAGTATGTGTAAAAAATTCATTCTACATACATTTAAATCTGCTTCTAGTTCACATTTTTATCATCTTCTATGATATTCAATTCTATTTTTCTGTTATTATCCTTAGTCCTCTTTATTTGATTGAGGTCTTGATGTTGTCTGCAATTTTGACATACTTAAAGTTTTTGAATATTACTTTCTCAAGGACTTGATCATGCTTTCAAAACTTATCATTTATTTTTATGAGATGTCAAGTTTAGCGACTCTTTACTTTTACATAACTACTAATCAGCTCAATTTGATAGATGACATAATACTTTCCAAATATAAGTGTGTGATTAAATACATTTGATTTATAATTAATATGTCATTTAAATATAATTATTCTCTTTCTATACTGTATAAATATTTCATAGTAAAAGTTATTTAAAATTTATAGCTATTTGTTATATTCTTTAAAAATTTTAATTTCATATTAAAATTTATTCAAATAAAAAGTCACATGAATTATTATTAAAATATGTTCCTATTTTGATCTACAAACTTTTCAATGCTTTAAGACATAACAGAACATTCAAACAATAAGTAATTTTCAATGGTTTGGAGCTCTTTCAGTTGTTGTTAAAATAGATTCTACCTCAAAATGATTAGAATTAATAAATGACTTTAGAAAAGTTAAAGGATAGAAAATCGGTATACAAATAATTAATATTTCTATGTACCAATATTGAATCATCTGCAATAGAAATCAAGAAAGCAATCCGTTTACAATAGCTACAAAAATAAAAGACCTAAAATTGATTTAAACAAAGTGGTGAATAATTTCCACAATGAATACTATAAAATTAAAAGGAAATTAAAATCGCACAAAATAGAATTCCTGTGAATAGACTTCCTGCATACACATATCAGAAGAATCAAAATTTTAAAATATACATAATGCCCCAAATGATCCAAATGGATAAAGGACATATAGTACATGAACACAGTGGACTACTATCAAGTGATTAAACAAAAACAAAAACAGAATCCCTGCCATTTGTGACACAGTGAAAGAACTGGAGAGCCTCATGTTATATGAAATAAGCCAGGAGGAAAGACAAGTACCACATCTCATAAGTGAAATCTACCAAAACAAAGCAAAACAGAACACCCAATAGAAGTTGAGAGTAGATTAGTGCTTACCTGAGGAGCATTGGAGGAGGGTGGGATGGGGACTAAATTACTCGTGAGTAAGAAGTTCTTCAGCATTATTGCATAGCAGAGTGACTATGGATAGCAATTGTGTAATATGAACTTCAAAAAAGATTCTGAACCATTTGCCACAAAAATTATAGATGCCTAAAGAAACAGATATGTTTAAACTGGTTTAAATTTCAACAGAAATACAAATTCAAAAAAACTTTATCCCATTAAAAAATTACGTGATACAGGTATTTCGGTAATATGTATTATTGAGATTTTAGGTGCTAAAAATAAAAACTAAGAAGATAAAATTATAGAAATCTTCAATTTAATTCTAGGAATATTACTTTTTTCTGATATGCCAGTATGCTAATGCCACTATGAAGGTAAAATACATTATTTTAACAATTTTTGTTAGATTGTTAACCTTTTAGGTAGTTTGATATATGTCAAAATGATTCAGTGGTATAATTTCATCTATCTTTATTACTTTGAAATAGTTCCTAATTACCAAATGATGTTTTCATGACTTCAAATGGTACACCAATTTTAAAATAACCTTACTCATAAGAAAAATGTTAGTAAATAACATACAAAATTCAACATTTGTTTACAAATTACTTTTTATACTATCATTATGACATTATTATTTTAAGAGAATGTTTTATATAATAAAACAGTGGTCTTGGGAATTGCAATTAAGACATAATATCAACTAAGTATGGTAATTATACTATACATCTAACTTTCTCAACTTTTTGAGTTTCTTTTAATATTTTTTTAATTTCTAATTTTTTTTAACCAAGAACATGTGTTGGTACATTGTATACATAATGGTCACATTCATTATGATTATTTTGTACCTTTATATGATGTATCTTGGTTTTCCCCCTCTTCCCCACCCTTCTCTTCTGCTCTCTCCTTCCCTATTTACAGCAGGTTTATTTATATTTTCCCATTTTTTCCCATTTTTTCCCTTTCCCCTTTCTTTCCTTTTTTTACTTCCTACTTTTTCCCCTTCTCCCTTTCTAGTTCTCCTCTCTTTTGAATATTATCTTCCTTTTCTATAATATCTATTACACCTCTTTGTCCTTATTGGCACTATGGTTTCTCATATCAGAGAAACAATTTGATGTGTACTCATGAGTGTCTGATTTATTTCACTTAAGAGTATGTTCTCAAGGTACATCCTTTTATCTACAAATGTCTCTAGAAATTCAGAGATGATCTAATACTACTATTTCTCAAACTCTTTAATGAAATTGAAAATGAAGCAGTACTTCCAAAATCATTCCTGGAAGCAAGCGTTATCCTGATACTAAAACCAGAAAAGGATCCAACTGAAAAAGAGAACTACAGGCCAATTTTCCTAATGAACATAGATGCAAAAATTCTCAATAAGACACTGGCTACATAATGCAATGAATTATCAAGACGATTGTACACTACGACCAAGTAGGATTCAACCCAGGGATGCAGAGATGGTTCAACATATGCAAATCAATATATGTAACACACCCTATCAACAAAGTCAAAGACAAAAATCACATGATCATCTCAATAGATGCAGAAAAAAAAAAACATTTGAGAAGATCCAACAACGATTCATGATAAAAATGCTACAGAAATTAGGAATAGACAGTCTATATCTAAATCTGATAAAAGCCATCTATGACAAACCAAAGGCTAACATCACACTAAATGGTCAGAAACTAGAAGCTTTCACACTAAAATCTGGAACAAGACAAGGATGCCTACTATCACCACTATTATTCAACATAGGTCTAAAAACATTAGCCAGAGCAACTACACAAGAGAAAGAAATAAAAGGAATAAAGATAAGAAAGTAAGAATTTAAATTATCATTATTTGCAGATGACATGATACTCTACATAGAAGACCCCAAAAATTCCACCAAAACACTTCCTGATTTAATAACTAAATTCAGTTGCATTGCCAGATACAGAGTCAACATCCAAGAGTCAATAGCATTCCTATATACAAATAACAAACTCCCTAAGAAAGAAATAACAGAAGATATGCCTTTCAAAATTGCATAAAAAATTTCTTTTAATATTATAGAGCAAAAGTTATTGAATTTTCTTATCACTGTAACTTTTTGTGGGAAAATATTTTTAATTACCCAATGTATTCAAAATCAGCTAGTATAATTAAAGCAACATCTAGAAAAGTGATATAAAATTTTCCATTTCAAGTGAGCCAGACTTACGGAACATACTTGAGGAAAGCTAAGCATAAATTCTATTGTAATAACAAAACAATTTCGGAGGAAAAAATGACATTTTAGAGAGAACACAATACAAAGTTTTGAGTGTCATGTTTGAAATTCAGGTAAAAGAACAATCATCAATAAAATAAAATGAAAAAGTACCTATGTATCCAGAATAAATTATGCCAAAACTAATTAAAACAAAATAATTATAAAAATAGCACAAATTAGAGAATTCAATGTTGACAAGTAAGCACCACCATGATTATTTAGACATTTTCTACTAATTTAAACACAATAAATAAAATAAAATATTATGTTAGGGATTTATACAGGACAAAATGCTATCTGGAAGATTTTTAGTATTTGACACTAAAAAATACTATCCATACTGTATCAAATTGCCCTCACTTATGAAAAATAAAGACATGAACATCACAGTGAAATACATCCAACCCGGGGATTTTATACTGGTTTATATTACATATAGATTTTCTACCAAACAATAACAATCAAAACATTTAAGTAGCCAGAAAAATAATTCATGAACAAGGTAAGGATATCCCCCTTATCATTATCCATTATCAACAGCATACTGGAAGTCCAATCTAACTCAACAAGAATAGACAATTAATTAAGTTTATATCTGTAAGAGTGGAAGAAATAAAAGTTTTTATTCCTTTCTTTCAATTTTGCTTCATACCTAAAACTGCTCAATGAAAACCATGCCCTTAAAATTTAAAAAAAAATAATACTAATCTATTGAATTTCTTACATTTGACTTTATTTTCAAGATACAATTTGATTTTATATGTCATTCCTTAAGTTGAGACAATCACAAAACACCTCCAAGAAATTATATATACTATAGGCCAAAAAGAAGGTGAAGAATTAAAAAACACTTCAGCAAAACTACCACATGCAGATAACTGTTAATTCTGAGTACAATACTCAATAGAAGATAGGAATTTGAAAGGTATATCTCCATTCATATATATCAACATAACAATTTATAATATATGAGGTAATTCATCAATTTAAAACCTAAACTAAACAAGTGTATTAGTTACATTTCTAGAATCAGTGATTTACAAGAGAACAAACTTAATACAGGACAAATACAAGTTACACACACAAGCCAAATTCAGGAAGAGTGTAGAACATCTATCCATGCCCTGAATACCTAAAAAATCCGATCAAGGGCTGGGAGCCCACAGCAATGTCCGAGGTACATCCGTGTCTGCACTAAAAGGCTGAAGAAATCTCTACTGGAAACAGGATACTATATGCACAGCAGAGATGAAGACGAGAGCTCCCCTGAAGCAAACAGCAGCCATACTTGAAAACAGCAAGGCCCTGAGCTCCTTCTGTGATGAGAACAGCAGAGTTCCCTTTGGAAGAACCAGTCACAACAGAGCATCACGTGGAAAACAGCTGGCGCCTATCTTCTGCTCCTGTTCTCCTTCATGTTGTGCTCGCAACAATCGTCATGCGGATCTTCTACACCCAGATCATCAACTCAGTTCAGCTGGGCGTCCTGCTCAAACTGACCACGATAATAAATCCACCACAAGGAGCTAGTTGTGTGGTATACTAGGAGAAATAAAGATAGCCAGAAAGGAGACAAAGAATATCATACTTTAAAAATTGTACCTTTACAAATACTGCCACTATCAGGACACAGTCATAGTTACCCAAGACTATTTATATTGGCAGTCCAGAATGTAATTCATGCTTCTTTCCTTCTCAAATCACCACATCATACTTCCTTAAGAATAAATCCAGAAATGAGCTTTGCTGGGAAGGTAAATATCAGAAATCTGATCTTAAAGCACCAGGCTGAGAGAAATCAAAGAATGCTTAAATTATCCATCTTAGAAAATTAAAAATGGGGCTCAAAATGTTCCCACCTTTAAAATAAGCCATATCCTTCCAGGGCTTGGGTCATCTTTCTGTAGGTTTCCACCCCCTCAAGAGAGACATAAATGTTTCCAGTTCCAGGAAATTATACACTTCTCTCTCAGGGGTCCACACTCTAGTTCTTGCAGTGTGTGCTTTTAAAATTCTGACTAATAAATCTCTTCATGCCTCTTATTGACACATCCAGAAAATAGTTTTTCCTGGGCTGTATGTCAGAAAATATGAAACTCATTCTAGAGGTGGTGTGGGTTTAGATTTTCCACCTCCACTTTGGAACCTCCTTGGACCTGCTCGGTGACAGCTGGACTAGCAACGTGCCCGAACTTCTTAGGGAGTATGTTATAGATGTATCTAGCAGAGCTAAGTTTATTATTAAAGTTGAAAATAGCATCAGAAGTCTACTCTCTTAAGAATTCCACATTATAATATTTGAGGCAAATGGGGAAAGAATTGGGTGGGAGAAGGTAAGGTATATAAAAAGAAATGAGAACTTTTGCATGTAGCAACTATCCACAGTGAAGGTATTCATGACATTCTGCAATCCTACACTAGTAAAAATAATAGCTTTATTATACTTAATTGAATAACATTTCTATCCATAATACTAGTCTACTGATGTTTGCAATAGCTAACTAGAAAATAGCTTAAAATCATTTTTATAAATTTTATAAGATTTGAAGTCTTGAGACAATTATGCATTGAGAAAATGTAAAAAGTGATTTTAAAAATTCTGCCCAAAGATTGAAAATTCACTGTAAACAAAACCTTTACTTTGAGAATTTATCTAATGGAAAATGACATTAATTAAAAAAAAAAAAATAAGGCACAATGATATTATTAAGAAAGCAATCTACAATACATAATTTACAAGACGATTTTAAATGCCTTTATTTATGTTAAACAAAACTGAATCTGTTCTTCAAAATCAGGTTTTACTTTCTTCCTTTTTAAAGTATGACTTCTGAGACTGAGGCAGGAACGCAATGAGTTTGAGGCCAGTGTGGGATGTATAGTGAGTTCAAAACCAGCCTGAACTACATACAAGAACTTGTCCCCAAAAAAGAAAAAAAAAATATAACTCCTGTATTTTGTTGATATACATACATTTCTTGGTCTTTATACTATTGGTGATGCCTTGATGTTTCCCACCATTGAATGAATAGAGATAGTTCAGTCCAAAACTAATGACTTCAACATTTCCCTTTTTGCAGGCATTCCATTTGGAATGGTGATGAAACAAGTCTACTTTGGAATTGTATACACACCAATTACAGTAATTACAATTAAATATTGTTTCTTTTAAAAAGAAAACTAACACAGATAATTCAAAGACTCAAAGTCTACTATATTCTTATCCCTAATTTAGCTTCTGGCAATTAATGCATGTAGAGAAATGTCTATCCTAAGAGCAGGGATTTATGTTCAAATGCTACTACTCTGTCATGGAATAGGGAAATGTCTTATATAGTCAATTCTCGTTATTTATGGTTGTTATGATTTATGAAGCCATTGTAAACACTGTGATAGTAAACAAGAGCTGTTACACCTTGGGAAAATATGAGTTAGGGTCCTCCGAGCCTCTGGTCACTTTTTGTTAACAAAACACAATTTACATAATAAAATTTTGATTGTCAACCTGTTTTCAAAACAAGCCAGTCTCATCTAGCAGAAAACCTACTTTCTCACAAAGTACTTTCTCATATAACAACAGGTGTTTTAAAAATTCTGCCAAATCCTACTTACGTGCACCAGCGAGTTTTACATTTGTCGTGCCCTATTTTTTTTTTTTTTGTGATGTGTTAGAAGAAATTACATTTGTCTGACCCTGGGGAACATGAATTTAAATTTCCTTGGATTTTGGTTTCACGATGTCTTTAATTTTTTTTTTATTTTTTTTAGTTATCACCTGAGAATCCATAAATTTGGACATATTTTCATCTCTGAAAAAGTCCTATTGTGTACTATTGATAATATTCAGCACTTTGAGAGCAACCTCTTGTGGAGATTGGCAACTTTTCTTTTCCTTTTTCTGAAGGTTTTGCATGGTTAACTCATAACACTGAACTATGGGCAACAACACCGTAAGTCAAGCCTGTAAAACCTTGTCTCTTCACACGGTTTTTTTTTTGTTTGTTTGTTTGTTTTTTTCCTTTAAGGTGGCTCCCAGCTTTCTTGAACTTGGGAACACTAGCTAGCACTTTAATACTATACTCCAGTGTCAATGAAAAGAGTTTGGAAGAAATAAAAAGGACCACAGTGTGAAAAGTGGGGTACTAAATAGGACAAATAGACACTGTTTTCAACATAACAAGTGAAACAAAGGCAAGTTGCCACATAGCTCAACCTAAATTATGAATATGCTACAAAGTTATTCAAATCTTCAGCAATTGTACAAACATGTAGGAATGAGTACGCCCTGCAAGGTTGATTTGGGGGTTTCAGTTAAATTCCCATGATGAAGTGAGTTTGCAAATATGGGATCCATAAAGATAAAGATCAACTGCATAACCAAAATGCACGTTGCTCAGTAGAACCTCACTCCGATCAGTTACCAAATGCAAGATGGGAATTACGACGTGATCATTCTCTCACAAGACCTCAACAAGACTGACCTAGTTCACTTGCTATGCTTTGATACATGATCATAACATGTTCAATTGCTATTTGTAAAATTACTTTTCAGCAGTTTAGTTTCTGTTCAAAGGCATAAAAGAAAATTTTTTCTCACTTGTTATTGGTTCAGATTATTTCATATTTTATTAAATTATTTGGATAATGTGGTAGAGAGAAAGATCATTCAATACATTACTTAAAGAAATTTAACTAGAATTTCTAAAAACCTAAAAAAAATGAACACCAAGTAGATTTTCATTTGAGAAACAAAAAGGTTACACTGAGGAGTCAAATAGGAGAAAATATTGAAGAAAATATCAAAGATACATTTGGAGCAAAACTGGAAATTAACTAGCAACAATTGCCACCCAGCTAGTGGTCCTTTGAATGAAATAAACTATATAATCATTACACATAAAAATGGGTAAAATTTAAAATACTATATCTATCTATCTATCTATCTATCTATATATATACAGCTAAAATTTTACAAAATAGCATACTAGAAAATAAATAGGAAAATAAATATGGATAGTTAACACTTAAAAACAACTGAACTGTATGGCATATAATAAAGGGTTTTCTTAATAATTAAATACAGATCCAATGTATCATGTAGTTATCCTAATAGCAGATATTTATGCAAAATAATTTCAACAGGATCTTGCACTTTCATGTTCTTTATAGCATTACTCAAAATAGTCAAGAAATGAAATTAAGTTGCCATCAATCCATTAACAGATAAAAAAATTTTGCAAGCACACGTATTCGTGACCACATCCACATATACACATACACGGTGGAATAGTATTAAGTCATACAAAAGAAGGAAATTCTACCATTGCAACAATGTAGACGGACGTGGATATCTTGCTGAGTAAAATAAACCAGACACAGAAAGACCGTGATATGTAATCTCACTTACTGTAGAATATAAAATATCAAAGTCAAAGAAACAGAAGAGTAGAACATAGTTGCCAGGGGTTTGAATGATAAATAAGTAAATGTTGTTTAAAGGATGTAAAATTTCAGTTAGAGGATGAATAAATTCTAGGGATTAATGTATAACATGATGTGATGACTCTAATTAATAATTATTTATTGGCTATTTAAAATTTGCTATCTGTGAGTAAGTCTGAAGCTTCCTCAAAACATAAACAAGGCTATGTGAAATAATGGATGTAACAATTTCACATTATGTACCTGTTTAAAGTCACCACACTGAACTTTAAATATATATAATTTTTATTTGCCAAATATATATAATAAATCTGGAAAATAAAAAGCAATAATAAAAATGTTGAAAAAGGAAGTCAGAAGAGTTACAGAAATCAGTGAAGCCAAGCTCCAATCTGTACAATCATCCATCTCTTATTTACTAGTGTCTTTGTCTCAAGGGAAATTTATCAATTTCTAGAGACACATAAGAACATATGCAATTTATCTATGTGTAAGAATCATTTAATTCTGCCTACTATTCTTACTATTTTTAAACAACAATATTTGAGTGTATAAATATATATATAATCACTACATTAGTGTATTTTGAATATTATCTTTACTTTGCTTAACTACTCTTAGTTACTGGTATACAAGATAAACTGGAAATCCCCTTCAGGTGTTACGTCTAAATTTTTTTTTATGATTGTTAAAGGTGTAATTTTCAATCAATAGTGAGATATATCAAAAAATCTAATTTATTCTGAAAACCTAGTCATTACAATGTATAGTCACTAAAAGCAAGTTCATTTTACAACCTTAAATAATTTTAAGAATAGTAGAACTTCAGGTATAAACTAAAAAACTTCTTAATTTTTACAATTAGGAAACTAAGGAATCAAGAGAATTAATATTAATTTTCAATAGTTTATTTAATATGTCAGTATCATAAATTACCAGGTATTCATAACTTGAACAGAAATATTAAAGGACTGGTGTAATTTGGATAGTCTAAGACTCAAAAGCAGAAAGTAATAAAAATTTACATTTGCTATTTTAAAAATGTGATCATGCAACATTGTATAAATTTGTTTATGGTTAAAAATGGAATTAAATATATGAGTGTTTCATGATATAAAATGGGGAATGAATAAAGAAATAACAAAATTTGTTTTTTAGGACATACATTCAATTTCATTTTAATCAAGGATATATATATGTATTAGGCACTCTTTAAGATAGCATATGGCATTTTACAATTCATGATCTAAGGCTTATCTCATTATAAGCTTTTAGATTTTCTTTGTCAATTAAATTAGAAGCACTTTCCATTACATTTATAAATCCTTATGTCTATAGTTGAAAGTCACTTATTTTCTTAAGGTGCCACAAAAATCTCTCATGTGCTTGACATCTATTGATCTCATCTACCTAATGGTTTTCTTTTCCACTATAGATCTATGTCCTGGTCTTATTTCAAAATAGTACTGTCTCTCTCAATTTTCTTTTATCTTAAAAACAATTGACTATGACATTTTAACATTCAATCTGAACAGGAGTATAATTAGGTATCATTTCACATAGTCTCAAGTAAAGTGCTTTGCTTTAAACAAGTGTAACTGCACAAATACTTCAGGAAGAACAACCAAATATTTGAGAATCAGTATTCTTTAGCATGAGCTGAAAGCACAAGCTTTGAAAACACACACTCAAGTCTCCCAAATTTGTAGCTGCACCTACGATCTTTTTATAATTTTTTAAATAAAATAGTTCATTCACATCAACTTCCAAAATTTCTTCCCTGACTATGATTGATGTAAATAATGAATAATGAGTGTTGATAACACTATTTGGCAGGTAGAAGAAAGCATTTTCTTTTCCAATTTGAGAGGTTTCAGAACCAAATGGAAGACATAAGAAATGGGCAAAATCCCTTCAATCAGCAGGAGAAAGGTTAAATCAAGAAGAGTGTGGGGGAGTGAATAAAATTCAAAAGGAAAAGAACATACAGAAGTTTCTTCATTTATTGTTCATATATTTGTAGCTTAAAAGTTACACAGAAGACTAGAAAACACAGAATGGCAATCAAGGTGTATTCAGTTCACATTGCAAACTCTCTTACCAGTTCTGTAGGTACAGGGAAAATAACTCCCGTTAGACATCAGAGATGTCAAGTTCATGGTCTCACAATGCCCAAAAATGAAGGTACAAACTGAAGGAGGAATCTGGCAGAGTTTTCTTGGAAATAAGGGAGAAGACAAGCTCCTGGATTTCCAAGAGGGGTTCTGCGGTCCTTTGTCAGTGGTATTTTATACAGCAAAATCACCATGTGGATACAATGTGGGGAAACTACAGTAAATTTGTAGGACAATAGATATAATCATTTAGCTAATAATGATCCAATAGGGAAATGAATCACAATTAATGGAAAGAACAAAGACATTCCTGGAAAGTGATGGGAGTATGGGTCTAGATGTTCTGGTCACCCGTTTACATGTCTGATGGCTGTCTGTGCTCACCCAACCTACTATGCTAATTAGAATATAATCTCAAGCTGCTGTTTATCTCTCAGGAAGCATGCAGGTTTGGCTATTGTGTCTCCATTTTGAAGCATGGCTCTCTTCAGATTCACATTCAGCCACAAGGTTGGTGTGTCTCACCTTCTGCAATGACCCCCTCAAGGGCCTGTCCCCTCTCTGAGTATCTATTAATTTCAATCTAATTTAGCTGTCCATAATACAGTCATAATATCATTGATTAAAAATGCACGGTTAACTTATTGGAGTTTTTGGTCTTAATTTAAAGTTTTAAACTTTGTAGGTTAAGTAAATGACATATGTATCTGATAAGTAATTTTCCTTAGCCTTCCAAATTAAATGTTTTTTTACTCATACCACTTAAAAATGACTCCTTGTATCTCCCTTTTCCTGTTTTAAATTGTATCCTCCATCTTTTCTTTACAGGAACTAGCATATACTCACTTTCATGATTTAGATCAAAATCAAAGTGTCACCCAGAAGAATCATCTGTACAGAGGTGGAGTTTTAGAAAAGTGATTTGATCATAGATGTCCTAAATTCATCAGTGGATCACCTATTGATTGGTTCATAGTGAATTATGCAGTTAAAAAATATGGGCTAATTTAATGAACCAAATTGCTGGGGATGTAACCTGGAAGGACATATTCTTGTCCCCAGTTCTTTCTTCATCTCTAGCTCTTACTTGCTCTGTCTGCTTTCTGTCTGCCATGACTTGAGCAGCTTTCTTCCACCATACCTTTCCAACACAACAGTTCTACCCTGAAGCCAGGCAACCATGGACTGAGACCTCTGAAATCTTAAGCCAAAGTAAACCATTTCTCTGTTGAGCTGTGTCTGCCAGTTGTTTTGTCCTAGCTAAGGAAAAGTGAATAATATGCTTTCCTTATTTTGTGAATGCTCAGATTTGTGCAATGTTTGGAAGGAAAAATAAAACATGAGAATGAAATGAAAAAAAGTTAACTTTCATATTTTAAATATTACCTCATTATACCTAACTTTTCCTTGCATGGGAAATATTCTTTGAAAAAATAACAGAACATAACAAAAAGAATATCAAACAAAAAGTGAACTTGTATGATACTGATGAATTGATAGGAAGAAACTAAAAATAAGACCAATGTACAGTCATAGAGGCAATATACAATTTTATGTTTTATATTTTACTTTTAACACTTTAAAATCTATTTTTTCAGTCTAGGTAAATAATATTTTGAAATGACCTTTACCTTCTTAGAGGATATAATCCTAAAAGTACAAATGTCACAATTCAAAACTTAATGACAAGATAAGTCATTCAAGGTAACTGATATAACTTAATAATATCATGACAAGAAACAAATTAGTTTTAGAGAACTATAAAGGTGCAAAATAGCATCTATTTCTGTTCTGATTTAAATTTCATTCATATGCCAACAAATAACTACATTAAAATTTGGTGAGGTACTTATCTGACATAAATGTAAGATATAACCAAAGGATACCTCTGCACATTTTAAACATTTTGATTGTAGATAGTACAATTCAAATTCAAGTTTCACATTGACTCTGCCATGCTAAGCATTAAAAATGACATTTTGACAACATAAACTTATCTGCATTTCATGGACTATTAATAGAAAATTTGAGAACCTGCCAAAGCCAAGGTTTTGACTTTTTCAAAGAGATAAATGACTTAATAAAACTTCCTTTCTTTTCATTTTAGTTTTCATGCAAAGTAAACCATTCTGTACTTGGAAGCACGCAAAGTACCGCATCCAAAGCATTCATCTCCGTGAGGTCTGTTGTTAAATCTCAATATTGTGGTAAGGGTTCTGAGTAGTGTTAATTAAACTAGATGCTAAAGACAATATATTTTTAAATTAAAAATTAAAGAATTGAACCAAAAGAGTGAGTTAATCATCTATTTCCTTAAGACTATCGTGCTAATTATATGTATTGAATATATTAATAATTTCTAACAACCAAATAAATGTATAATTAGATTTGTGTTTTGAATCATGGAAACACATTTATAGCTGTTTAGATTCACTCAGAATTTTAAATACTATTTTAGTTTAGGTGGTTTTATGTGTAACATTACCTAAATATAAACTGTTCCAAAACAACTTTTTTCCCCACTATCCCAAATTGAAGTGTCAATTATTAGAGACTATATGAGTATAAGTAATTTTACTGTTCCAAAGAGGCAATAATGCTTGATTGTGATGAGACTAAAATAATTTCAAACCTGTTGCTCCTCGGTATTCCCTTGTCACTACCCCGACTGACACACCTCCTTCCTAAAGGTAAAAATGATGTGAAGGATTATTTAATGTAAGCTCCACAAAGACAAAAACCAAAAATGTGTAGTTTGAGACAAGAGTGTATTCTTCCTCTCTAGAAATGCTTAATAAAACTAGATGCTCAATACATATATGTTGAATGCTTAAGTTTCTAAAGGACCTGCTATTTTCACTGGTGTTGATACTCCCCTAGTGTTTACTAATTATACGGGTCTTTCATTTTTAAAGGAACACACAATGATACACTCAATCTCTAATTTTCAATCTCTAATTTAAGCACTAATATTGTTAAAGATCAGTTTATACAATTTCTGAAATACACTAATTGTTCCTTACAAGCTTGCCAAACTTAATTCTAAAACAGTTGTTATTGGCTATGTAAAGATGAAATGCAATTGACATAACAAATGTTTCCAAAAACAGTGATTGTGCTCAGATATAGGACTTTTCCATATAAATTAATGTAGTTTCCACATCACTAGGACTTGTTCCATTTAGCCTCTCTGGAGTCTCATCTGCACACGTGTGTTTACTAAGGGTTTGCTTTCATCCTGACACCGAACTCGATTTGCAACATACGAATTCATGATATTGTTAAAATCTTCGTTCAGAGTCACGATTTCTCGGGCACTTTAGGCACCATTTCCATTAGGGAGTAAAGAACTCAAATAAAAAAGGAAATAAAGTTTGAGATAAATAAAAAGATTGGAGATGGGTTAATGGATAGATAAATGGATGGATAGTTGGATAAATGGATGGATACAGCCATACTGTACCTAGTCTTAAAGAGTGGGGATTAGTTTGAAATACACTATTTCATCATTCTTAGTGGTGGAAATGTTACTATGTCAGATATATACATATATATATGCACTTATATACATGCGCAGTTATGTCAGATATATATATATACCTGCAGTTGACCATGCAATCTCCTGCTGCTACTTTTTATTTTTTAAAGGTTTTTAAACCTTTTTGTCATTTTACATTTTCATACACATTTTTCTTAATTGATTTTTCAGTTATTTTTCAATTTATTTCTGCCACATTTACAAAATCATTTAACATTTAATGTTAAATTAGCATTTAGTTAATGTTAGTAAAATTAATATTTCATGTTAGTTAAATTAACATTTAGTTAGTTAATGTTAGTAAATCAAAATCATTTAACATTGAAGTTCGGCCTCTTTAGTTCTCTGTGCATTTATGTGTGGATATCTAAATATATACAGTATGTAGAATTCTCCAAGCATTAGTGTTCATTTGCAAATTTCTGCAGAAGTCTTAATTTTTACCATTTCACTCTTAACTATATAATTATCTTTTCAACACATCTGGATTATATAAGTTGTGATCAAAAACTACAGTGCATGCAGAAATTTAAAAAAAGAGTATTACAATAAAAAGGACATTGCTATTAATCCTTAAAGAACACATTTCCCATTTTTCTTAACACATTTTGAAGCAGGATTTAGGAACTTTTGTTCATAGTTCTGTGTCCTGGCTACCTCAATGCCTGAATCCTTTCAAATCCTTTACTTCTCATGGTCATTTTGACTTTTGGGAAAAGCCAAAAGTTGCATGGTGTAAGATTTGGTGAATAAAGTGGATGAGCACACACCGTAGTACGTTTGACAGGAACTGCCATCAATAGTTAATCAAAAAGGTGAAGTCACAACACATGGTGAATGTTTAAATTAAATATATATAATATATATATAATATGTAATAGTTTTATTATTATCCTTTGAAAAGTTCTATGATTGTTCTCATTAAGATTATTTTTAGGAATGCTCCCTTTGAAAGAACATATGCTAAAAGTAGAATGGTCCAGAAGAAATTACCACGGTTCCTACCAAAAGATGGCATGCAAATTCATGAACTATTTCATAGCACCAGTCTGCACTCCCCAGACTCTCCTCAGTAATGAGAGCTGTTTAAAGATTAAATCAACATATATTCTTAGAGTACGCATAGTCCCTTGTTACGCTGTGCTCCTGATGGCGCCTATGCTGCAGGAATGTGCTGTTTTAGATCCTTAGTAGTATTGGTTGCTCAGGGATTCTAGCCACAGTGAGAGCTCTTTCTTTCATGAATTTGTAGTGGACACATGGCAGTCTTAGATTCCCCAAGTGGGTATGATCTCCCTTTTCAAATTGCATGTTCCAAATGTAACTTTGTGTCTACATTGATCCTAAGTCCAATAAGGGTCTCAATGTGACACTAAGTTCCATGAGTCACATGAAAGCCTTCACCAGAGAGATCACAGTTCTCAGCTGCTAAACACTCTAGCAATTAATAAATCCTCTTTGTATGTATACACGAGCTTCTCTGCAGGTCCCTCGTCTCCTGCTTGTCATAAAGAGAATACCCATAAATCCATTGACGTGTGTATGTTCTAATTTCAGTGGTCCCATTCTCAAAGCAGGACAGAGGAAGGAATGTTCAAAAGGCTTTTATGGAGAGAAGGAAATTGGATTTCCAAAAACAGACCAAGTATTTTTTTGAAAATCCTCTTCCTGAGTAATGGCTTTTGTAATAGATTTGAAATGTTGTGTTTCTGAAGCTAAAATTCCTTACTGAGTATCTTTGCTCCTGTCCTCGTAAAAAGAAACAAGAATACTTTAGCTATTCTCATCCCAAGCCTTTTATCTTTTTTCCTGAAGCTAACCTATTTGCAAGTGTTTTGGATGATATATTGCCTGTGTTCCTCTCTTCTTTCCTACAAGAGTTTTTTCATGCTTTTGTAACGAGCAGTAGTTATATCAGTCTCTTTATTCAAATAGAAATTGATAACCGAAAATATGAGTCTGAATTAAAATTCTGCTACTTATTGGTTGGAAACCCAAGAACAATTCTAAATAACATTCTTCAGGGACTAATTCTTTACTACACAACTCAGAGATAAAAATATTGCTGACCTTACCAGCTCTGTGTGTGTGTGTGTGTGTGTATGATAATTGTAATACAATAAAAATAAATAGAAAGCTAATTTGTATTTGGAGAGCCACTGGAAATATTTTCTGCTTATAATTATCAGTTTTTTATTCAGTTACCTAGAAAGGACATGGAACAGCACAAATTAGATTTGTAGTATAAGCATTAGTATTTATGAGTAGGAGGAAGTCATATTTGGAATTTAAACTTTTATTCAAAGTTACAGTAATCAAAAAGTCTTTCAAATGCCCATTCTTCTGTGATACAGGATGAGAATGCAGGCATTTTGAATGGGAAAACGAATTTCATTACTATCACGGAATGGTTTGAAATGATCATTTAGATTTGTTAGTTTCATATAAAATTACATTTGTAAGCTTTGAATACAGAAATAATAGAAAGGATTGTCTTATGTTCTTCACAACTTTCCAAAAAGTATAAAGTTACCTGAAAAATTCAGGATAAAGGCTTATTTATATTATTTGTATAATGTCTGAGTGAAAGCCTATTTTGAATCTTTGCAAATTTCCTCACAAATTGTTTGTAAAGACTATTTTCTAATACATTTTCAATGGAAAAATGTATTGTTCTTAGAATTTGTATTAATTTACTTTATCCAGATGAAAGTTTCTAAAACTGTGTTCAATAAAAACAGCACATAAATGTGTTTAAGACCGCAGAAGTTTTATTTTTGATTATTTTAACCTATTTCAGCTTATCATGGAGAACATCTTACAAAAAAGGAAAAAAACTGCAGAGAGGTTCATTTATATTGGAAATTGTGTAGTGTAATGGTCTTGGTCTCTGGATTAAACCTTGTAAATATATGAACTTTTAAACATTCTTGAAACAGAAGTTGATTATATAAATATAAAGCATATTTGAAAATCCTTAATTAGGTGATAGCTCAAACTTTCTAAACTAAAGTGATTCTCCTTCTATATAAACTATGCAAAATTTTACAATTAAAATTGAAGAAAAATTCTCAGGAACCCAACAGACATTTAACAACCTTGGTACTGATTCTCTAGAAAAGATCATATTAACTTCAATATCAAATTAGAGAAGTATTTTATAATTAGATGACTTAGTTCAAATATTTAAACCAAACAATTTAATGCAATTAAAACTGTCTTTCCAAAATGCAAGGTTATTTTATATCTCACATTTTTATCTAATGAGATACAATTTTACTTTGTTAAAAGAGAGTATAGGCACAGCTGCTTACAGTAATGCGTGGCTTAGGGAATAACACTAGTTTATATAAAATCAACATTGTTATCACTTGTGAGGCTTATTAATTGAGTATATAAAAGCAGTAGATGTTCCTTGAGAATATACTACTAAGTGAAATAAATCAGACACTCATGAGCACACATCGAATTGTTTCTCTGATATGAGAAACCGTAACTGTAAATAAGGACAAAGTAGTGTAACGGATATTATATAAAAGGAAGATAATATACAAAGGAGAGGAGTACCAGAAAGAGGGAAGGGGGAAAAGCAGGAAGGGAAAAAGTGGAAAGAAAGGGGAAAGGGAAATCATGGAGAATTGTAAATAAACCTGCTGTAAATAGGGATGGAGGGAACAGAAGGGAGGGGAGGGTAGAGGGAGGAGAACCAAGAGACACCATGTACAGGTACAAAACAAAGATGTTAAATGTGATCAATATATGGACAATGTACCAATACATGTTCTTGGTTAAAAAATAATAAAAAAAATAAAAAAATAAAAGTGGTAGATTAGGTGAAGATACCTACTCTTTGCTTTTCATCACTGTCTTCAAATGAGAATATGAATCCCTTCCATTTGTGGCATTGGATAACCATGAATAAGCAGATGAAATAAATCTTTGTCCTTGAAGGAGTAGTGGAACAGATCCAGACAGAACTGTCCCACCCCAGAAACTTAGGTTACTCTTCTTAGGCTTATTACACATGAAAGAAGAGCAATGTTTTATGCTTAAGCCATTATTTTTAATAGATAGTATATTTTGTGATAGATTGAGATACTTCATATGTATACAATTTACTTATTTAAGTGTACAATTCAATGGTTTTATTATAAGTTTAAAAAATACTGCAGCTGCCACAACAATTGATTTAAAACACTTTTATCACATCAATAAACAAAAGAACAGAACTCCACATTCTTTACCACGCGCACTATATGTGCTCCTCGTTCGTGGCCATAGGCAGATGTTATCCTGTCTATATAGATTTTCCTATTTGGTGGCTATCATATAAATAAAATAATAAAATATGTGGCCTTTTTTTGAGTATTGCACTTATACTTTCATGGTTCGTCTATGCTCTAACATTTATCAGCATTTTGTTCTTTCATTGCAAAATTATTCTATTGCAGAATATATTTTGGTTCTAAAATATTTTGTTTATCCATGTATCAGTTGACACTCATGCGATTTGTTTCCCCTTTTTGGATATTAAAGTAATGTTTCTTTGAACATTTCTATGCAAGTTTATGTTTGAATACTAGCCTTCAATTCTTTTCTGTATGTATATATCTAAGATCAGAAACGTGAATTTTATGGTAAACATGTGCATAAACTGGAAAAGAAATGGCAGAATGTCTTCCAAAGTGAAAATATGCTGTTACACACTCATTAGGCACTGAGAGGCATCCAGTGTTGGCCTCGGGCCCTTGCTCTTCCCTGTAAAGGCCTCTGCACAATACGGCTGTTAACTTCCACAAGATTAACAGAAAGGCTTCTGCTACTGCTTTCAATCTCTTAGGAAGGCTCCTTTGATTAGGTTAGGCCCAACAGCATCATCTAGTCATATTAACTAAATATGAACTGATGAGTTTTTTTGCATTGTATCTGAAAAATTCATTTTTACTATTGCCATAAGACAAAACCTAATCAAGAATGCTATATCCAGTCATAAACTCTGGTCTTTCCCAGTCTCTAGGAGTTAATTATACAAGGCCCTAAGCCGTTTCAGGGAGGGTCTCTTAAAATTCTGCCATCTAGATCAATAAAATAAACATAAATTTTAATAAATGTTGTTAAAAAACAATAATTTATAAACTCTTCTGTTGACTTTCTAAATCATTTGGAAATCTAATATACATCATGCAGTTCTTAGCCAGTGGGATTTCAGCTCTTGACAATACAGAAAACTCATAATCTTTCAAGGCAAGATAATTTTGAAAAAATAAAATGTATTAATATGCTAAAACAAATCATGATAAACTGCGATAAATCAAATGAGATAAGAAAAATTATAAGATAATTATAGCCAGGGTTGTCAGAGGAAGAAATTTGAGTAGGCACTTGAAAAATGAGTATAATATTGCCATGAAAGTATATAATGAAAGAATATTCCAAATAGTATAATTAAGGAAACATAAGGATATGAGAGAAGCTATCATTTCTAGGTCATAGGGTAGAAGAAGAAGAATATGTTAGCAAAAAAGGCAAAAATAAGTTTTGTAGGCAATGAAAAATGAAAGCAGAAAACAAAACAAACTATCCTTTTACTTTCATTGCAGTGGAAAGCAATTAGAGAATTTTGTGTGGGGACAGTAATATTTTTTAAAGATTACCCTCGGCTGTTGCTTTGCAGAAAGATGTTTTAACAATCAAGAATTCAGAAAAGGAAGAAGAGATAGCAAATGGAAGCCATGATATTATTTTAAGAAGTTTGGACTAAGGAAGTAGCTGTTCATGTTCAATGAGGAAGATGGATTTGGAATGTGCTTTGGCAGTAGAACAAATGGATTTTGAATTTAGATTGCATACAGTAAAGGTCAAGGACAGAAAAAATACATTTCTTTACTCATTTTAGAAGTTAAGTCTGTTCAAAAGATTGATTCATTTTAAAAAGTTTGGATTCATCAATTCAAGATGATATAACCAGAGAGAATACAATCGCAGAGAAGGAGTAAGTCCAGCAAAGTGAAAATTTATTTTTCATGTTTTTAGCAATACAGGAAATGGAAAAAAAATCAAAAATTATATATAAAACTAAGAAAACATGACAATTGTCTTTTCCCCTAATGAAATAATGTAAAATGGGCACAACCGTGTAGCTAAAGGATGAAAATAACTCTTAGTGACATACGCTAAATACTTCACTATCATCATTATAAACATTACAAGCTATTAATTTCTCTTTCATACTCTAAAATTGCCTTCACAGGTAATAGAACTAACAGCCTTTGAAAAGAAATAACATAAAGTACAGAGCAGTATTTTCCCCAATACTGTTCCTGCAAAGATAGCAACCAAATGTGAACGATTGTGCTTGATTGCACTAATTCACTAGTTTGTCTTTGCACATTAAGTCTGAAACTGTTACCAGACTCCTGAAAATTCACAGTATGAACACTGTTATTATTGAGAGAGAAAGTAAATGAATTAGCACATACCTGAAAGAACCAGGTGAGCATCTCTACACCATCAGTGAAGTCTTGATATAATGTAAGCCCACTAGTGATCATTTAAGAGAATGATACATTTGATTCCTTTAGAGATAATTTACTATATGCATTTGTCTTCCTATTTTTATTTAGTAATTATTCCAGTAAACAGGTTATTAATCTCTGTTTAGTTTTTGCATATCAGAGAGGATAAACTGTCACTTGATTATGATGCTCTAGTGTATTAGACAGAATTTTTGAGTAGCTAATGTATCAAAAGGTCTGTTAGTGACATATCCTGAATACTTTACTGTCATCGTTATAAACATTACAAGCAATTATTTCACCTTCATACTCTAAAATTACCTGCAAGGATAACAGAACGACCAGCCATGAAAATACCCATAAACACTCCTACATAACAAGACAATAAATAAAAGCAGTAGAGTGGATCCAAGGAAAATTTTAATGAACTCATTATCTATTCTATTGTTTTAGTTTGAATGCGAATATATGACATCAAAGATGGACTATACACGAATAAATAACAATTTAAAAATAAATGACATCAAAAGAATTATACATGTATTTTTTTAATATGACTGTTAAGGCAATTATGCTTAACAGCAGGTGGACTTCGATAGGAAAAACGATAAATTTCACAGTTAAGAAATTTTTATTTGTTCAAAATCAAAATAATGATATTATTTTGCATTATTATCTTATACTTCAAGAGAATTTCCATCCTTTGCTTTGTAATACTATTTGTTAGGAACTTTCTTTTCCTTCTTTCCGTAACCACCTTCTCTATTAATATGTACAGTGAGAATAAATTATATCCATTTTATTTCCTAAGGGGCTAGTATAATATAGTTAGTTCCTCTAGGAAAGAATTTAATAAAGTGCTGAAATTAAAAGACAGTGAGAAAAAAAAAAAAAAGATCAAACATGCTGGGAGAGAAAGGAAGAACATAAATATGAACTGATAACGTGTGAATCTGGAATATCCCCCTGAGGCTGATGTATAGAAATCTTGGTCTCCAGGTGTTAGTCTAGTGGGAGGTAGCAGAGACATCAGGAGGAGAAGTGTGGCTGGCCAGAGCAGGTGGCTGCAGATGAGCCTTTGAAGGTTGTATTTCTCTCCTGTCCTTGCCTCTCTCACTTTCTCTCTCTCTCTCTCTCTCCCTCTCTCTCCCTCTCTGCCCCTTTCTCCTTCCCAGCTAACATGAGGCAAGCTACTTTGCTCCACCACACTGTTTCTCATTTTGAAGACAGCAAGTCTTTCTACTGCAGGCTCTACTGTAAACTTCAGTCCATAAAGAGTGACTTACTTCAGGCTTAGTACCCCTAAGAATGCACTGCACAGACACCTGCACCCCCATTCATACAAACACATGTGTTTTCACACCCAGTTGTACATACGCACAGTGATTATGTTTTTTGTTCATCTCAGACATGGATTGTAAATCACACATATGTACAGGCAAATAAAGTATATAAATCACCTATGTAACTATATATACAGTTTGATATCATAGACTAAAATGATAATTTTATTCATTTGTAAACTAATATTTATTCTAAATTGCAACAATTTTTCCATGAAGTTATATTTTCTGTCTAATAACTATATTAGTGATCTAAAAATATCAAATTCTATTAGCTGAGGAAGTTATAAAGGCCAATGCACAGTCAAGGGGAATTATCTTTCATCTCAAGTCCATGAAAGGAACTTGTGGTACCGCTTACTCTACCACACATGTCATCATTACAATTCATTAAAAAAATAGTCTGTTTTCCCTTGTGATTGTTCCTGTTTCTCACCTAATGCTTAGTAATATATTACATTAGTCTCCCATTCACCACGGGGAGATGTGTTCCAACGCCACCAGCAGGTGCCTAACACGGGAAATAGTATTGAGCTCTCTATATTTTACATTGTTTTCTGTGCATACATACATATGACATATTTCAAGTTATAAATTAGTCACAAAGAGTAACAATAAGATTAGAAGAGAAAAATTATAATGCATTGTAACAAATGACAAATATGTCTGTGAGTACTGTTCAGAAGGATTCCAGCATAGCACAAAGATTTTTGAACGCTTACAGTTCCTTACAGACCAGTATCAACTGAAAGTTGAATACACTGGAGTGTAATGAAAATAACTCCCAACCTTGATATTTGTTGCTAGAGTGTCATTTTAAGAATGTGTAAATAGAGCCAACGTAATTTATATTTGCAAAGATCTACAAAAATATTTAAATTTTTATTGAGTGATTCAGGTCAATCAAGCTAAAAGATCAAGACTGAGTATCATGGTATTTAATTATCTCGCACCTGAGCATTTCTTTTTCTTTCATACTATCTGAAGAAAAAGAAGATGTAATCTAACTTCTTTTGATTTGGTGCTCTCATTGTTCTTCACAGCTGTGAGGGCATGAAGTATAATCATTTACAAGTCAATAATTTTGCAAGGAGAAATTAATTTTTCAATTGCAACATTTTGATATTAGTATTGATGTCTGTCTACAACTTATTAAGTTCCTGACTTACTCATTTTCTATGTATTCTACAAAATCTAAAACATTATCAATTTCTTTAGGTTCCGTAGTGTCTTTTTGGCAAACTCCAGATGTTCCCAAATGCTCCATTTATAAGGTTTGTCTTGAGAGGTCCCGATGCTGCTGATACTTCTAACTCCTTTTCTCTTTTGTTCCTGCAAACCCAGAAGGCACCAGGGAATGACTGAAGGGAATCCAAACATGCATATTTTAATACTTTAAAGACTCCTGTCAGCATAATGCACAGTGCAAAACAAAGTGCTATTTAAGCTACATCAAGAAAAAATGTAGCAAGTAAAGATTTTCTAAATTGATGCCAATCATCACCAAATGCTTTTCTTAAAGAAGACTTATTATAATAATGTATTTCAGTGAAGAGTAATGACTAAAATCGTTCTGACATTTTCATAAATAGGTAAAAGAAATTTTTTTCTCATTTTAGCAATTTAACAGAAGTGATGATGATGACCCAAGCTAAACATTTGAAAAAAAAGTAAGAATTATATTTTAAATTTCTCTCAGACATGTTCATACCTGTTATGTTTATTAATGCAGCCAGGATTTGGCACCTGACATATATTTAATTCATCATGACTACTTTCATTTAAATTTATAAAAGGAAACTCAAAAGAGGAAACTAACCACTAATTAGACTTAAAATTAGCTTTCTTGGAATCTTTTTCAGAATCTCTTTTACTGCTCCTGTTTCTCTTTCTTGTTACAAGGAAATAGGTTACATTATGCTCATTGAAAATTATATGACATTTGTAAATGTCATGAAAATTTTGAAATGTGATTGACAGAAATGAATGGTACTTTAGATATCACACCTAAACAGAATATTGAATCATATGAAACAGAAATATCATTATGAAGTTTTCCTAAAACTTATTCTAAGAAAATCTTGACAACAGGATTTGAGGGAATGGGAAAGATAAGGACAATTTAAGACATGTCGAGTAGCAGAACAAAGGTCACACAGGGAAATGCCTAAATCACAGTGATGATTCAGTATTGATAATTTTGCCTAGTGTCATTTCATTTTCTGAGAAGATTAACACAATATTTAACTTCAAAATACTTAGATTTAAGAAGAAGAGTAAAACTATATATAATGATTAGTACTAATGTTTTAAAGCACCTTGTTAGTAAACAGGCTGGAAGGTCACATGCTATTAACAGATTTAAAGTTAAAATTTCTCAGAGAGGGAAACAGACAGAGAAATTGAAAAAAAAAAAAAACAAAAAAACTCGTGTTAATGTTGTGTTGTTGGTAATTGTGATAGATTGTTACTCTTATACTATCTTAGGAATTTCTTCATTGCTGTGACACATTAACTAATACCCATGAACTAAAGGAGGACACATTTAATTTTGGTCATGGTTTCTGGCCCATGGTTGGGTGGATCCAAAGGAAGGGCATAGTGAAAGTATCTGGTAGAGAAAACTCTTCAATTCGCAGTGCACAGAAAGCAGGAGGAGAATACTCTGTGAAGTATGCAGAATACTTTGTGAAAGAGAAGACAATCAAGATTCTTATTCATGAAGTAAGTTGAGACACAGGACTGGAGAGTTAATGCATCACAGAGAAAGGAGAGTAAATGTGTATTGCTGACCTTGCAGGGTGAAAGCAGATAGATACTGGTGGGCCTTATGCATAGGTGTGGAGAAAATAGCTACATACTACATACCAGGAGCTGTGCTAATCTGCTCTTGTAAGGAAATCACATCATATACAATAGCTGTAAATGGAGCCATCATTTGGTTAAACATACATAAATGCAGGATACTGCCCCAAGATAGATTTGTCTTCTGCATAGACCAAATAGGAGATGTAAATGGGATGTGGTAGGAATTGACACTCATACATACTTTAAATTTGTGACAGTGGCACTGATCTCAGCAATCCCTCCAGGGGTGGAATATTGGTTTTGATTTACTATTTTCCCAGGAGGATGTAACCCTAATGGCTTCTATTTCGGCTTTTCTACTTTAATAACTTTCATGCTAAGCATTAGGAAACCAATATGGGATTTCTGCCAATACCAAGTATATCAATTTCAATTATGCCTTCTGGAACTGAGAAATGAATACACGAGGGATTCTGGGACATATTGGACTCATTTTAGGCAAAATTCCACTGTTCTCCCAATCTCCAGAGGCCTATATTCTTCTCAGAGGGTCATAATGTTGTTTTGGATAACTTGGAATACATGCTGGTTCCAAACAAGTGTCCTGTAATCCCCAAAATATATGATCATTTCCTTTTCCCCAATGTACTCTGGTAAAAAGCTTTTGGTTCCTCTGGGGAAGGTTGGGAGAAACATTGACAGTGTAAAATTTTGATAGTGTTCCAGGGTTCTTTTTCAATGGGGCTTGACCTCTCCTTCATTCAAGGGGCTTTTGGTCTCTAGACTGGTACATATCTGGAAATTGTTGAGGAGCCTGATTCTCTGTGACTATAAATCGAGGTAATCTTTTTGTTTATTTGCCCTAAATTTTTGTCTGCTTACATAAATCTAATAACAATTTAGGAGCCTCATTATCTGTTTTGCTTCAGGAACATCGTGTCTAATTACCCAATATCATAGGTCAACATGTTTCAGAACACCCCAATCATCGCTCTGCTTCTTGCAAGTATTCTCACGTCACCTTTGGCAAAGGAGCACTGCTACTCGGTCCCTGCCATTCCAGAATGCAATGAAGACAGTCACGATGATATTTTCCAATTGAGCGGCAGCAGTCCCAACATGAAG
>PVJO010020841.1:0-31242 GCA_004026905.1 Hystrix cristata
GTGTGTGCGTAGGCGCCTGCTGGCGAGGCGTGCTGGACCGAAGTGGTGGTCACTATTCCGACAGACTTCCCTGAAGGAGACAGAGGGCTCAGTGGATGTCCCAGGCCATTCAGGCACACTCCTGTCCCCAGTCCCAGCCCCAAGCGCACCTGCTTTCTTGGCCCGGTACATCACAGAGCTGACCTCATTGCCCTTCCCTGAGCTGCAGTTGTTGTAGCGAGCGGCAGCGCTCATACCGATGATCAGGAAGTTGGTCTTGATGCCACACAGGTATGCGGTGGAAGTACCGGCGCTGTCTGGCACCTGTCTGTCCACGTTGTATGTCTGGGGACAGAGATGCCCTCAGCGGTGCTCTGGGGCAGAGCCCAGGCCTGGGCTTGTTCCCACTGCCCCAGCCCCTCCTCAGTTCCCAGCTCTTCCAGGCGCTTCCCCGAGTCACAGGCCAGTCTCCAGCCTCGCTCGCTCACCTTGGACAATGCCAGGTACGGGAAGCGGTCCATGGCCAGGAGTGTCTTCTCTGGCCCCAGCTGGCCTTCTATCTGCCCCTTCAGGATCCTGGTGGCCGTCACCGTGGACACCCCCATCCCTGAGGAGCAGAACCTGTCAGGCTGAGCCCCAGGGCTGGCGTGGACCCAGCGGGCCAGGGCGGGAGGGGTGCCGGGCCCAGCACACTCACCGTCCCCCAGGAACATGATGAGGTTCTTGGCTGCCGTCTGAATGGGCTGCAGCTTCTTAGCGGACTCCAGGGCTTCGGCCGCCTTCTGGTTCCAGAAGGCCGGGCTCTGCTCCTCTGGCCAAGGGGAGAGAAGAGGCAGGGTCAGCCTGCGGTTCGGGGTGGCGGATTGCACGGCTGGCTTTGGGGGACCCGGTTACCTGGGATCCGGCCAAGGCACAGCGGTAGGCTGAGGCCCAGCAGCAGCAGCAGCAGCATTCGGGCTCCCTGCATGTCTGGGGACGGGTGCTGGGTGCTGAGGCTGGAGACCAGAGTGTGGCGGTGAAGGCGGGTCCGAGGCTGAGACACCAGGGTACCAGCTCCAGCCCGTGCTGCCTGGGTTTATATCAGGACAGGCTGTGAAAATCTTTGGGTCCCTCCCTAAACCCCAGGCAGCCACCCCGCCCCGCCCTGCCCGGTGGGAGCAGGCCCTGCAGGGTGGGGAAGGATCAGGGTGGGGCTGGCAGGCCTGGGGAGGGGTCCTGACAGCCAGCTCAGTAGGGGCCCGGGGTTTCCCCCAGGTAGGGTGGGGGCCTGAGCCCCGCTCTGGGCTGGTGCTTCTGCCCTGGTTTGGGGGCCTTTCTCCGCTCAGCGCTCGCTGTATTTTGGGGCCCATCACTCCATTCGCCAGAACCAGAGGTGCCAGGCTCTGTCTCGGGGGCTGAGCGGAGGTGAGGCTTGCAGGGTGCAGCCTGGGCCCGGTGCTCAGGTTTGGACTCTGGATGCTGCGAGCCCGGTAGAGGAGGGAAAGAACGCGGTAGAGTTGCCTGGCAGCCCTGCCACCCAATTGTCCACTCTCCAGGCCTGGCAGGGCAGGTGGGTGCCCAGGAATGTGGGCCCCCAGTGGCTATTGTGTGGGAATGGGTGGGGCTCGGAAACTGAGCAGGGCCTGGAACTGGGCTGCCCTGCCCTTGCATTGTGCACACTTGGGCCAGACCCAGCTGGATCTCCTGAGCAGAGGCAGCCTTGTGTCCTTGGACAGGTGGCCGGACCGTGGGGGCGAGTCTGGTCTCCAAATAGGGACCTAAGGGCTCCCATAGCCTCAGGCTGGGCCTCAAAGTATTTCTGCAAGCCAGCAAACCCACTTCTGAGCATCCAGAATCCACAGTGGCCACGAGGCAGGAGCAAATGAGCATGTACTCGGAACGGGGAGCATTCGTTCTGGAGGAGGAAGGGGACGCCGCTAGGGGAATCGAGCTTGAGTAGTTCAGGCTGTGAGATGAGCTGCTCCCCAGACAAGGACCGTGCGATCCGCCCTGCGAGGCTCCCAGAGCTGCCCGATCCTGTAGGCAGCAGTGGGAGCCTGCGCCCCAGCACTGGGGAAGGGAGATGTGTGTTTCCCAACCGGAACAGCCTCTCAGCTCTGGAGAAGGAAAAGCTCTGGAAATCAGCTGCATAAGCCCACAAATATGCTTACTGGGGAACTGAACACTTCAAAGATCACCAGGTGCAGCCGCACGTGCCTGTGACCCTAGCACCTAGGAAGCTGAGGCAGGAAGATCTCAAATTCAAGGTTGGCCTGAGCTACTGGTGAGATTCTGTCTCAAAAAGACAGAAAACAAAGGGAAAAAAAAGAATGGTAATTATTTTGTGTGTGTGGTGCTGAGGATGGAACCAGGGCCTCAAGCATGCTAGGCAAGCACTCTACACTGAGTACCCCCTCCCCTAAGATTATAAATTTATTTTATATTTTTTTATTATCCTTAAAAAACGTTTCATTAGTACATGTGTTTGCACGATGATTACATTTGTTCTGGGGAACTGGTACGGGTGCAGAACGCGTCTCAATTCTTCTTTTCCCCCCTTCTCCTCCACCCCAGTTTTATTTTTTGTCAGCATCAAGTTGGTTGATTTTGTGTCTTTGTCAAGTTAATTACCATAAACCCAGATGAACGCACTGACTGAACAGCCAAAAAACACGTAAGACAACTCTGTATCTTCTTTATTTTTATTTTATTTTATTTATTTATTTATTTATTTTTTGGTGCCGGGGATTGAACTCAGGGCCTTGCGCTTGCTAGGCAAGCACTCTAACCACTGACCTAACTCCCCAGCCTGTATCTTTTTTAGAATCATGATTTACATTTTCCCAGAAGCCCTACTCGTCCCCCGACCAGGCACCCACAGGGGTGAGTCTCCAACCACCCCAGAGTGTCCCAGTTTGGGTTCCGGCCTCCGCCTGCCCTGCCTCAGTTCCCGCCCTCAGCCTCCCTGGAGTTGAAGGTCTCCAAAGAAGCTGCATCTGCTCTCTAGATCCCGCAGAGGGTGGCTGTGGAGGCCATGACAAGTCCTGTCTACGGGGGAGGCCGAGGCAGGTGGATCAGTTGAGGGCCTGAGTATTGTTTTTTTGTGCTGGAGATTGAACTCAGGGCCTTGTGTGAGTACATGAGTTTGATACCAGCCTGGCCAATATAGCGACCTCCCACTTGGTTGTCACTGTGGGGCTTTTTTGCTTTTTGTTTTTGTGCTGGGGATGGAACTCAGGGCCTTGTGCTTGCTAGGCGAGGGCTCTACTTCTTGAGCTAAATCCCAACCCCAGTGTTTTGTTGAGACAGAGTCTCACTAGACCAGTTTAGGGTGCTCTTGAACTCCTGGCAATCCTACTTAAGCCCTCCAGGTGTGTGCCATGACACCTGGAAGGACCCCATTTATTTATTTATTTACTTTAATTGTTTGGTGTTTTTTGCTTTGTTTTTTTGAGATAGGGTCTCACTAAGCAGTTCAGGCTGGCCTTGAATTCACTATACAGCCCAGGCTGGTCTCCAATTCATGCCAATCTTCCTGCCTCAGTCTCTTGAGTGCTGGGATTACAGGCAGGTGCCACTATGCCTGGTTTGGTTTTTCTTTGTTTGTTTTAAATGGAGTTTTGAGCGGGTGTGTTGGCACACACCTGTAATCCCAACACTGGAGAGGCTGAGGCAGGAGGGTCACTGTGAGTTTGAGGCCAGCCTGAACTACGTACAGAGCAAGATGCTGTCTCAAAAACATTCTTGTTTTTTGGTGCCGGGGATCGAACTCAGGGCTTTGTGCTTGCGAGACAAGCTCTCTAGCCACTGAGCTAAATTTCTAGCCCTTGTCTCAAAAACAAAAAAGCAAATCCCAACTCTCAGTGGAGAGTTTTAAGTGGTACTGTGACAGTTCAGTGGGCCAAAAATAGTCCAGGTTCTTGTGTACAATGAGGAAAGGATCGTCAAGAATACACTCCACAGTAGGTAGCAAGTAGCTAGGTGGTTTTTTTTTTTGTTTTTTTTTTTTTTTTAGTAGCTAGGTTTATTGGAAGGTAGCAGCTGAGATGAGGGAAAGGGAAAAGGGCAGGAGGGGCGAAAGGCAAAAAGGGAAGGAGTTGGCTCATTCAGCTCCTTTGTTTCTAACTACTAGTACAGAGTTTGGATTTTGCAAGACAGATAAGCTCTAGAGGTCTTCCTCACTGCTTGTGAATAGTTAACGCTATTTTTGGGGGGTTCGGGTGCTGGGGATCAAACTCAGAGCCTTGCAACTTGCTATGCAAGCACCCTACCACTGAGCTAAATCCGCAGCCCCTAGTTAACACTATTGAGCTGTTTATTTAGACAGTTTTCTGGGTTTTTTTGTCTTGTTTTTTGAGACGGGGTCTCGCTAAGTAGTTCAGACTGGCCTTGAATTCATTATGTAGACCACGCAGGCCTCGATTTCACAGTGATCCTCCTGCCTCAGCTTTCTGACTGCTGGGATTACAGGTGTGCACCACCATGCCTGGCTAGAAATAGTTAAGAAGGTAAATTATGTGGTTTTTGCTTTATCGCAATTTAAAGAAATTAAAATAGAAATATCCTGCAGATTGGCGTGGCCTAAAGGTGAAGCAGGAGAGAGGTGTGGCGAAAGCCAGCTGGGAAAGCAGGCGTGAGCCGTTAATTACAAAATTCCAAACAGATGCGACTTCTCAGGAGCATGGCCTGGACCTGACATCAGCCTAAGGGGCGAGATCCCAACACTGCCTCTCAGGACCTGGATGCAGAAATTCTCCTGGATTTCCTCAAGATTTGCACACTGTAATACAAAGGAAGCCATGAGGAGCTGGTACTATTGTATCTTTCTGTGATGTAGCCCATACCATGTCTCTCAGATGTGGTATGAATTTTTTTTTCCTTCTTTGTCCTTTGTTTGGCCCAAACTTGCTCCACAGAGCCAATTTCTCTCCCAACCTCCATTTGGCCTTTTCAGTAAACTACCACTGCTCTTTGCTCATTTTGTTCAATTCTTCTAGGCAGGAAGAACCTGGAATCCAACTCCAGAAGGAGGGGTGAGCAAACCAGAAAGCGGCAGCATTTATTTGGAATATAAGTACCTGATAACATTTTGGCTCTCTCAGCCAGAAGAGCACATTCTGGCACGCCAGGCTTGAGAAAACAGCTCGGGGACCGGAGAACAGGTGAGACATGACCGAGAGCTGGGCCAAAGCAATTTTGTTCCTCAAGGTCTCTCTTTTTTCCTCCTCCTCCTCTCCCTCACTCGGGGACTGTAGGGAAGGCTCTCAAGGCACGGAGGGAACTGCTCGCTGCTTTCTAGCCATGAGGATGGCGGAGGGGAATGCCGGCCTTGTTTTTCTTTCTGGCTGCTTGTGCTCATTCCGTGGGTCTTTGTTTCCTGCGTGTTTATTGTATTCTGCTGCTTTCTTTTTGATGTTTTGAAATTAACCTGGTCTCCGCATACCCTAGTTTGTAGATGGCTTTTTCTTGGTTTGTGTGTTGGTCAGGGATGCTGCCAGGTTACTTTGGCATGTGGCCGGCCACCGTTTTGTCTTGTGGCGTGACTACGTAGCTTTTATAAGCATGCGTCACCAGCTGCCACCATCTCCTCCTGCTGCATGACTAACTTCAGTAGGCTTGCGTCACTAGCCGCTGACATTTTGTCTTGATATGTGACTAAGTAGCTTTTGTAGGTATGTCATCGGCTGCCACCATCTTTTCTTGCTGCACAACTAAGCTGCTGCCATTTTATTTTTTTCTTTTTTTTTTAAAACCTTTTTAGAATAACTGGTCTTACAAGCTAAGCCTCTGATTTTATTTTATTTTATTATATATTTTTTTGGTGCCAGGGATTGAACTCGGTGCCTTGCACTTGCTAGGCAGGCACTCTAACCACCTGGCTAAATCCCCAGCCCAAGCCTCTGATTTTAAACAGCAAATGGGCTTGTGGAAAACCAGAGAAAAGAATTCTTCTTCCCCAAGGAAGGAGAATTGTGTGCTATACAGCAGCCTTTTGCCAGGTACAAAACTTTCAGGCTGGAGCTGTGACCAGAGGCCCTCTGGCTGTGGCCCCAGGAAAATGGGAGCAACAGCGGGGTGGGGGGCTGTGTCCATCCCTGCTGGCCATGACCATTTACCAAGGCTAGGGGGAAAATGGAGTACAAGAAAAATTTGTCCGTTTTAAAAATGCTCAAGGCTTTTGGCTAAAACTTCATGCCTCAGCCACTCTAAGAGCCTATTTGAGGCCATCATCACTTGGCTTTTGTGTTTCCCTGTTTAAATATGGCTAAATTAAAGATTGCTGCCCGAAGACTAAACAAAATAGTATTTGACATTTAGGGGCACAGGGGAAGATACAATCCATATTTTATTTTATTTTATTTTTTTGGTGCTGGGGGTTGAACTCAGGGCCTTGTGTTTTTTTGTTTGTTTTTCTTGTGCTTGCTAGGCAAGCGCTCTACCACTGAGCAAATCCCCAACCCCTGATGGCTCCACTCTTCAGGGAGTTTGGACTAGATAAAGCCAATAACTAACTTTACCCGCTTCTCCCCAATGAGATAATGGGTCCTTAAAGGAGCCGAAAGTCCTGGGGTGCTTTCTCAGTGTGAAATGGTGCCAGCATCAGTCAAGATAGTGACATCTGTCTAGGCTTTAAGCTTTGGGTCTCTTCCTCACGCGTGGGACGCCTCCTTAAGGAGCGCAGGCCGTGTCATCTCCTCTGTAGGTCCCACGGCAAGCAGATGGGAGACCTACTGGATCTCACCCACATCACCACTGGGGCACGTGCTTGGTGAACGGCAAAAGTTTGATCCTGACGATCTAAAGTAGGAATAGCTCATCTATTATTGCAATATGGTTTGGGTCCAGTATGAACTGGGAGGTGGTGAGAGATGGGTATGGGTTGGTACTCTAAATTATGAGACTATTCTCCAATTATAGTTTTTTTGTTTAAAATATGCAAGGTGGAATGAAATACCTTATGTTCGGGCTTTTATGACTCTTTATCGAAGAGAAGGTTCAAGGGCTGCGTGGGGGCCAGAGTGGCCCCCACGGAGGAAGAAGATATTCTAGATGACTCTGTCCTGAGGCCCCCACTTGCCTCTCAGGGGAATATGGGTCTCTCTGATCTAATACTGAGAGGCCTTCTTGACCTCCTCCTTATGTCCCCCAGGCAGATAAATCAGCTCCATCCCCTCCAAACGACTGGGGAACTCCACCAGAGCCTAGTGGCCCGAGGGAACCCGCTGGTCCTCAGGTCTCTGTGTTTCTCAGACAGCTTTGACCCGGCAGGTGGAACTTGAGGTGGTGCTTCTTACGGCTCTAATTCACAACTTGTCCTGCCTCAGCGAAGTCACAGGGCTGAGGGGGAACACTGAGCACCAGTCCTTCTTCCTGTTGCAGATATACAACTGCGTGAGGGACGATCAGGACAACTGTCAGAAGTTCCTAGTGAGTTGGCGGTTTTGTTACGGTTGAGCGGGCCAAAAGTAGTCCAGGTTCTTGTGTACGATGAGGAAAGAACTGCCATGTGTGTACTCCGTAGGAAGGAAGTAGCTGCGTTTATTGGACGTCCCCGGAAAGGTAGCAGCAGGGACAAGGGAAAGGGAGAAGGGCAAAAAGGGCCAAGGAGCAGAAAGCGCGAGAGTGAAAAAGCACGTGCTAACTCAGACTCTTTGAATTTAAAGGGTGGACACCTCTGACCTTTACATGCCTCCTGCTAATTTCTCATTGGTGCCAGAGTTCTGCCCCATCGGGCTGGGTGAGCACTTAGGCTTTTTTGTTACTTTATTTTCTACCTGCTTTAAGAAGATGGAAGTATAGACAACCATTAAGATGATGTTTATTGTTGAATGTTGGGGAAGGGAGTGACTCATTGAGCTCCTTTTTTTCCTAACTGTACTACTTTGACCCTCACTTTTTGGGGGGTGGTGCCGGGGATTGAACTCAGGGTCTTGTGCTTGCTAGGCAAGCATTCTACCACCTGAGCTAAATCTCTAACCTCTCCTTGTTTTTGATTTATCATGGTGCAATGTCCAATACAATCTTGGCCAATTGCTGTACTCCAGATGAAAAACAGAGAATCCTACAAGTGGCTAGGAGCTGGGGACTTAGCTCAGTAGTTAGAGCGCTTGCCTAGCAAGCACAAGGTCCTGAGTTCGATCCCCGGCACAAAAAAAAGAAGAGGCTAGGAACTATGCGGATGAACAATATGACTTAAAAAGGGAAGGAATCCACCCTGGAGAGGCTATTCTCCCCTCAACAGAGACAAACCAGGACTCTAATACTCAGGAGGGACTAGAGATGAGGTCTAGTGTGGTAGCTACTCTTACCATGGCAATGAAAGGGTGCATTAAAAAGTCTTAATTTTGATAGTGAGTGGAGTCGCACAGAGTGCAGAGGAAAACCCAGCTTTGTTTTGTAACCGATTAGCAGAGGACTTCCAGAAATATACTAATATAGACGCATTTCCCAGGGAGTGAGAGACACTAATGGGACATCGTTTCACATCAGTCAGCCCCAGATATTTGGCATAAACTGCAGAAACTTCAGATGCAGCGACAGACACCTGTCCAGTTGCTGGACACAGCCTTTCCTGTGTTCCACAATTGGGACCCAGGGGAGGGAGAAAAGAGAAAGGCTAAAATTATAGCTGTTGCAGTTGATAATGCTTCAAACCCACCCAGATCTTCTAGAGAAAAACCCTAAAACAGGCAGGAAAGAATTCCTCTTTCAAGCACAAGATGACACAGGGCACGAGACTGCACCAAGCGTCCACCTGGGCCTGCTCCGCATGTGAGGCAGCCAACACTGTTGACTCACGGCACTGGAGGTCTGATGGTCCGCACTCTGCGAGGGGCTGGGCCAGCCAGAACCCTCATTTCCAGCTCTGACAACTGAAGGAGGTCTAGGGGAGCCTGCAGTGCCACTGTCCACAGAGGCCACCATCTCCTCTGAGGATCCTGAGGAAACCTGGACGTCATGGGAGAGACGATACAGGGGCAGCTCATTCTGTCCTGATTTCCTTCTCTGGAAAACTCCTCTAGGTCTGTAGCCCTAGCGGCGGTCGGTGGGACCTCTGGGCAGTTTCTTTACTCCTGCTCTGATGTGTCACTTTGAAGGCCAAATGTTTATCCATGAGCCTTCTAATTGTCCCTTGGTGTCCTGCTCCTTTGCTAGGGATCGATTTAGTAGCTAAATTGGCGGCGAGTCTCACATTTCAGCTAAGGCTGAAACAGATTTTACATGGCGGGACTATACCCGGTCAGTTTGATGAAATTAGCCAAGAAGTGGGTCCTGCTGCGCTGCATAATGGAACAGCTGGCAGGGAAAATTCTGCTATGCCAGCTGTTGTAAGACTAAAGACCCCAGCCGGTTTCCTCATCGAAAACAGTATCCAATCAAAGAAGAGGCACGAAAAGGCCCCCAGCCCCTCATGGACAAGTTCCACCTGAACTGTCTGCAGAACAAGATCACCCAAATGGAAAAAGCTGCTCCTGCGAGCCTCTAGAAGACCTGACGTCCCTCTTCAGAGAACGACACCTGTGCTCTGACGAGAAGCGTGAAGCTCGAACCTGCTCCTATTTGGGCTAATAATGAAAAACCCTTTTCTTGTTTGCTGACAGGTTTTCCTTTCTTCGGCCCAGCCAGAGCGCTGCAGCACCCTGAGGGAGTTAGAAGGGCACACAGTGCCCAGTAGAGAAGCTACAGAAGACAGAGACCTCTACTCCCTCACTACCCCAGCAAGAATTCGGGAGCTCTGTGTCTCGGGGAACTGAGGCAGGAGACAGGTGTGGCTGAAGCTGGCTGGGAAAGCAGGCCGTTCATTACAAGATCCCAAACACATGCAACTTCTCTCCAGAATGACCCAGACCGGACAGCCTGAGGTGCTGGAGCCCAGCCCCGCCTCTCAGGACCTGGATGTGGACATTCTCTCGGTCTCCTTGAGATCTGGACGCTGTAATATGAAGGAAGCCCTGAGGAGCTGGTGCTGGCCTAAGGGGCAAGCAAACCAGAAGGCCATAACGTTTATTTGGAATATAACTACCTGAAAACAAAAGGTTGTCAAAGAGACAGAATTGTTACCAGAAAGCTGGGTCCTGACCCACAGCAATGAAGACTAAAACTGCGGACAGAGCAGGTAGGGTGGGAACAAGTTTATTTAAAGGATAGAAAGGCAAGGAAGTAAAAGGCGTAAAGGGAAGGAGGTGAAGCGCCTGTTGGCTGGAGGGGTTTCCGAGCGGGCTCCTGGGGGGCGCTCTGTCTAGCAGTTTTCAGGGTTCAGCAGGGAGCTGGGCTGTGGTGTAAGCAGCATAATCGCTACCCTTGAAGAGGGGATCTACTTTCAGGGTGCAATCCTGCCCGGCCATGCCTGGGGACGCCCCCAACGGCCGCAGGACACTGGCAGATGTTTTTGTGGGATCCCTGGAGGGCCAGGACTCCATTTCGGCCTTACCTAACGGAACCCTAACTCTCAGCGCCCACCTGGCCTGGGGAGTGAGCTCCCCGCCTGGCTGCAGCCTGGAGGGCTCCCCGGCTTGCTCACTGTGGAGGTGCGACTGTAGAAGCTGGCGCACCTCTCCCACAGGGCGCAGGCCACTCGGGGTAACCTGCCCCGCCAGCGCTGCCAGGGGGTCACTCACAGTATTTACTGCAGTGTAAACGATTTTCCTGCTTTCCCTCCCTCCCTTTTGGGGCTCTCCGAGACTTTTTTCTGACCTGTATTTTTGTTAGTACGTGTTTATTGTACGTAATTACATTTATCCTGTGGAGTTGGTACAATACAGAACACATCTTTACTCTTTTATGTCGCACCCTTTCTGTTAAAGCAGTCACAACCTGAGGTCCCTCTTCTGGATCTGTCAGGATCTACCTGGATCTGTCCGGTGGCAGGGAAAACCTCTGCTCCTGGAGCCGGCCCTGCCCCGTTCAGTTGTCGTCGCTCCTGCTCGTTCTGGGGGCGGCAGGGAAATTCCAGGCTAACAGGGCAGCCTAGCTTGGGCAAGTCCCTACCACCTAAGTGCCTGGTTGTTTCTTTGGGACGGAACCAGACACGGATGCCCCGGTGGCCACCATGGGCTGAGCGCATCCAGCCTGCGGCTCCAGGACGCCACCGATGTGGCCTGGGCACCCAGGGATGGGGCCCGTCCTCACCCTGGCTGGGGCCGGGCAGAGGGAGCTGGCAGGTCACAGGCAGCCCAGGAGACAAAGGCCAGCCACAGAGGGAGCGCACTGCTCACGGTGGCGACTGAGGCCGGGAAGGTGGCTCTCGGGGTCCCTGGCTGTTTGAAGCTGCTGCTGTGTATCATGGAACATGGCTGGGCGTCCTGAGGGGGGCAGCCCCAGAGGGGTCTCGGAGCAACTGTCATAGTGTTTCTAGGGGTTCACTCTGCAAGGAGGAAGGAGGGGACCCCGGCCTCCAGGACGCAGCTGGTGTGGAGTGGGGGTGGCCCTGGCAGAGGCAGATAGGCATCGCGTGCCAGGGGACCCGGGGTGGTGGCACTGCCTGCCTCTGGGTCCCTGCAGCCGCCCCTGCTTGCTGGCCTCCCAACAGGCCACCACAAGCCCCCTCTCTGCCCCTGGACCCCTTTGGCAGTCCAACACCGAACAGGAAGACAGGAACCAACTCATCAGCGATGCGGGTCAGACACCAAGCCGCTCTTCCGCGGCAACAATGCGGGCTTCCAGAGTGCGTCTGTCAGATGATTTTAGGTCACACGGTGGCTGGTTTAGCTGCCACCCGCCCTGGACATTCAATGGCACCGAACTGCAGGAGGAGAATGTTACAAGGTTTTCTTTTTCAGGGGACGAGGGCTCAGGAAATTGCCCAAGCTGGCCTAGAACTCCAGGACTCCACGGATTCTCCTGCCTCAGCCTCCTGAGTAGCTGGAATTTGGGCCCAAACCCAGGGAAAGTTACTATTTTTTAATTCTCTTTCAACCTTTTGGACAAGGAGAGATCCTCAGTTACATCTTTAACACCCACTACCTCCCTCTCCCTTCCAAGGAGGAGGAAGCGAGCTGCACACCCAGCCCTGGTGGCAACAGGAGCTGTCGGCACTGCGTTTTGTTTGCTGGCCTGGAATTCACACAAGTGCTGCCTCTTCCTGGCCAGAGATGGTAGCCCTCCTATTTTAGTAGTTACATGCTCCCTTTTCTAATTATTGTGAGGAAAACCTGAGCTTACTTAAGGAAAAGTATTAGTAATAGCACAAGCAATGTGTGGTTATGGCAAAAAGTCATTAAGGTGATACATGAATAGCTGAGGTTTGAGAAAAATTAGCTGAAAAGATGTAAATAGGTGTTCAATTCGCCCTCTTCCTGGGGATCCTTCGGAACTTTGTCTTTTTAGAGACAAGGTCTTGCTATGGCTGACTGGACCTTGTGATGATCTTCCTGCCTCAGCCTCCCAAATGCTGGGATTCACCCTGTTCAAACCACCTTCTCTCATCTGGGGGTGGGAAGATGACAGGTCGGATGTCCCCGGGCTGGGGCCTGGTGTGGTCAGTGCTGCTGGGCTGGGAGGCTGGCGGCACACCCTGACGCGCTCCCGACCGCCGCGGGCTGGGCGTCTGAAGCCCCGGGACTGGGCTGGGGTCCAGGGAGGCAGCCTCCCAGGGGACAGACCTGTCCCTTGCTGATGACCCTGTGGCAGGGCTCGCTCTGCCTTGGCCCCGCAGGGAGGAACAGGCAGGAGACAGCGCCGGGGGGCAAGCTGGGAGCTTGGGAAGGACCCTCAACCAGGCAGCCCCACGCTCCTCTTCGGTGCCCCGGTGGCAAGGCCAGGCCACGGGGGCGGCAGAGCAGCTGGCAGGCGACTGATGGCAAACTTTGCTGTAAGGAGCTTTGAGCAGAGAAGAAAAGTGTCAATTGAGGACCTTGTAGCTTCGTTCAGTGATTTTGCTGGGATGGGAACTGTGTACCAAGCGCAACCTCACTGGGCTGGAACCTTTCCCGGTCATGCTGGGCCGGAGCCCAGTGCCGCTTCTGTGCTGAGCTGCACCCAGCTGTAGAACCTTTATTTTAATTTATTTATTTAGAGACAGGGTCTCACTATGAAGCTCAGGCTGGCCTTGAACTCTTAGGGATCCTCCTGCCTCAGCCTCCCAAGTGCTGAGATTTACAAGTGTGTGCCACTACCACGCCCAGCTACGAGGCCCCACTGGGCCTTCCTCCTCACTGCTGCCTCTTGCAGCCCTCGGTTTGGAGGCAGCCCGCCTTGTCCCCGCCCAGCAGCCCCCCCGGGACTTGAAGCAGAAGGCTTTACGCAGCATTTTCAGCTCCGGAAGGGCGGGCTGCGCTTCAGCAGGAATCGCGTCTTCGCTCCCGGCTCCCAGATGGCGGGTGTTTACCGCGCGCTGTGCCGCGTGAACAGGAAGGCTGCTCGGCCGGCGTGGACCTTTCCTGCTGACCCAGGTTCTGTGTGTGTGGCTTAAAGTCTCAAACAGCCCCGCGAGGTCTGTAAAGACAACGTCTCCCTGTCGCCCCTGCGTGCTCTCTTCTCAAAGGCCACTGCTTTCCTCTGTTGGTTTGCTTTTGATATTTACCACTGTTCCTAAATAACATACTTCATTTTTCAGTTTTAAGATGTACATTTTTTTTTGGCAGAACTAGAGATTGAACCACTGCACTGCACCCTCAGTGTTTAAAAAAATACATATATATGAAAAAAAAATTTTTTTTTGAGACACGGTCTTGCTATGTAGTTCAGGAGTCCAGGCTGGGCTTGAGCTCACTATGTAGCCCAGGCTGGCCTCGAACTCACAGCAATCTTCCTGCCTCAGCCTCCCAAGTTCTGGGACTATAGATGTGTGCCACCACGCCCGGCCTTAAAATATCTTTTTCTTTGAGACAGCTTCTCGCTAAATTGCCTAGGCCGAGTTTAAATTTGAGATCCTCCTGCCTCAGCCTCCCAAAGGGCTGACAAGGACTGCCTACAGGTGTGGATCAGCATGCCGGCTAGACCGTATTGCTATGCCCTATTAATACTGTTACCTGCTGTGTGTCATGCGCCCTCCCCAAAGCCTGACACCACCACCACGTGCCACCAACCTGCCGTAGGGCAGGGATTTGAGGGGACAGTGGTGTCTGCGCCGAGGAGGCTCCCTCCAGTGGCTTGGTTGGGGCTGGGGATGCACTTTGCAGGTGGCTCCGTCATAGATGACACGTTGGTGGTGGGGCGGTGGCTGCGGGCTGGTGGCCACCACGCCTGTCCCCCTGGGGCTCCTGAGTTGCAGGAGTGTGCTCCCCGCAGGGTGGCCGGGCCCTGCAGGGTGAGAGAGAAGCTGCCTGCTTGCACTAGGCTGGTGAGGCAGGGGCCGTCTCGACGCAGGGGAGGGGCGCGAAGCCCCTTCCCTAGCGCACCCCGCACATGCGCTTCTCTCCTACCTCGACACCCCCTGCATGGTTTGCCGTAATTCAGGTCCTTATTCAGCACTGTTTTTTTTTTTTGTTTGTTTCTAGTAGCAGTGGGGCTTGAACCCAGGAGCTTTGCACAGGGCTGCATCCCCGGCCCTTTTGTGTGTGTGTATTTACATCTTTATTTTGTGATTCATTATTAGGCTTCCCAATCATCACCTTTTTTGGATGAGATGGATATGGCCTTGGATGGTGATCCTCCTGCCTCAGCTTCCTGAGTGCTGGCATTACAGGTGTGTGACACCATGCCTGGGTCCTTTTTCGTTTTTGAGATAGACTTTCTCTAAATTGCCAAGGTTGGGCTGAAGCTTGAGATCTTCCTGCCTCAGCTTCCCAGAGTGCTAGGATTACAGGCGTGTGTCACCAAACCTGCCTAAAAGAAAACTGACTGCTGGGTATGGTGGCCCACACCTGCAATCCCAGCACTTAGGAGGCTGAGGCAGGAGGATCACCATGAGTTCCAGGCCAGTTTGGGCTGCACATTGGGTTCAAGGCCAGCCTGGACTACTTAGCAGGACCCTGTGTCAAAACCACCCCTTAAGAAAAAAAATTTTTTTCTTTCCTTTGTAAAGGCTACTGCCAGATGTGTTAGGCAGTAAAGCGTGAGGAATGAGATTTCTGTTGTGCTGGTTGTCAGGAACTGCCCTGCTGCTGCACAGGGGCTGGCTGCAGACTCCCGGGTCAGTTCTCTGGTCCCCACTGCGGGCTAAACAGCGCTTGCCTGGCACTCGCGGGGTCCCAGCTTCATCCCCAGGACTGAGATCAGGCCACAGACAGGTGTTTTCACTTGGGCGGTCGTTTCCCCTCAAGGTGGCGTCTCCCCTTTCCTGGCACATCCTCCGCACTCCGGGGCGCCTGGAGAATCCGCAGCCTGAGCTGCGGAGGGCCCGGGGCGGGGCAGAGGCGCCCTGCAGCTGGCATCTGTCGGGCAAGGGTGCCGGCTGCCAGCCCAGAGGCCCCGTGTTTACTGCCCACTGACAGGTCTGGGCCTGGCCAGTGTGGGGAGGGGCGGAGCCGGCTCTGCAGTCTCCAGGGAGTAGATTGCTCGCTTCATACACTGGAAGCACGTGTATGTGTCATATATAGTATATGTAATGTGTTTATATATATTTATATATTGTATATATGACATATATATATAAAATTTTTTTTGGCTTTTTGAGACAGGGTCTCAATATGCAGTTCAGGCTGACCTTGAACTCACTGTGTAGCCCAGGCTGGCCTCAAACTCATGGCAATCCTCCTGCCTCAGCCTCCCGAGTGCTGGGATTACAGTTGTGCACCACTAACCCAGAAAGCACAGTTTTAAAAAAAATTTTATGGGGGTGCTGGGCAATCAAACTTGGGGACTTGTACTTGCTAGGCAAGCACTGTACCACTGAGCTAAATCCTCAACCCCATTTTGTTTGTTTTTTTTGATAGTCTCACTAGTTCAAGCTGGCCCCGAGTCTGCAGTGATCTTCCTGCCTCAGCCTCCCCAGTGCTGGGATCACAGCACTGGAACATCTGCTACCGTAGCCATGGAGCGGCGGTGTTTGTGTCCGTTTCCTTGTGGGGTGACTGCAGGGGCCTGAGAAGGGCCTTCTTTGTGGCCCAGGCTGTGGCCTGCTGTGTGTGGGTGCCTGGGACAAATGACAGAGAAGGAGTCCCTGCAACGAGGGCTGTGCCTTGTCCCTTTTCTCAACAGTCTCAGTGAAAGGGGCCACGCACGGCAGGGATGGTCCCTCTCACGGGTCCCGGTGACATCCGTTTCACCCATGCGCTGCATTAGACGGACTCAGTGAAGCTTGTTGAATGAATGAATGAAGACAAAGGACTCAGCTTTTATCAGGTGAGAGGACTATTGGGTCATCTGCTTTGGTTTTTGGAGACAGCGTCTCGCTATGTAGTTCAGGCTGGCCTTGAAGGTGATCCCCCTGCCCCAGCCTCCTGAGTGCTGGGACTACAGGCACGCGCCACTGTGCCCAGCTCAAGGGCCAGCTGCTTTGAGCTGGGCTGGGATGGCGTGGAGGGCAGGCACCTGCGCCCCGGTCACGGCTGGGCAGTGTGGCTGTGCCACCTCAGGAGACCAGTGTCCCTGTGGGGGAGTCTCCTGTCATATGGGATGGGGCAACTGTGTCCCCCACGGTCCCCAGTGCCAGCATGTCTAGGGCCGTGAAATAGGTGCGAAGGGCTTCCTCGCTGATGGTCTGGCTGGTCTCTGCGGGGAGCAGGGATGGCCTGGGCCGACGGGCAGCGGCACAGTGTTGAGGGGATGGGGCAGGGCAGAGACGTCACCCTTGGGCCTCGGTGTCCGGCCGCCCGAGCTGAGAAGCACCCCGTGGCCCTCTCCCTCCAGATGGCTCTGGACACGGGAGAGGGGATGTCTCTGGGGGGGCGGGACACATGGAAGGCTGCCCGAGGTGGGCCAACAGAGCTGGCTGTCCCCTGGGTGTCACTGTAAGGCAGGCACTCCTACAAGGGACTCTGCTGAATCTTGGAAAAACATCGCTGTCACCAGCGATCCCAACATTTGTGAGAGTGCAGTGACACGGGCCCAGCAGCTGAGGCCAGACAAGTGGGAGGGCGGCGTCTGTGGCCTGTCTGTGCCTGGGTCCCTGAGGGGCTCTGGATGCCAGGCAGGGTCACTAGAGGCTTGATCCCTCGGGCAGGTGGCTTGAGGGCTTTTCTCGCCTCCAAAGGCCCAGCCTCGCTCTGTCCCCTCCCTGGGCACTGCCAGGGCACAGGTGGGACAGAGGCCCAGAGACGTCAACTCCCATCCCAGGGCGTGGACCAGGCCACTTGGGGTTCTGGCCTGGACCGGGGGTGGGGATGGGGCAGACACAGCCCCAGCGCCAGAGTACTAATGGCACGTTTAATCAGCCAGAACAAAGCTGTCAGTGACTCATCCTGACTGTGGGGAGTGACTGGCTCAGCTGTGAGGGAGGAGCCGGCTGCACACTTGATTTTATTCCACGACACTGATTGGCTGGCCCAGCCGGGCAGGGGAGGACAGAGTGCTCCCCAGCCTGCTGCCCAGGCCCACCCGCTCTCCTCCAGTTCATTTTTTAAAACTGAGCTGAAAAAATAAAATAAAATGAAAAAATAAAATAAAATCAAACCCCTGAGTTAAAAACCAAATTAAAAGTCCCCTTTGGTGTCAAAAGGTCCTCATCCTAAAAGCCAGTGGTGTGGGCAGGCTGGGCCACTCTGTGGGTGCTCAGGCCTCAGGCTCCGTGTCCCCAGGCTCCAGGTCCGGCTCCTCGTCCTCCAGGCCCGGGCAGCCCTCGGGGCCTGGCCGCTTCAGGATGGCGCTGTACTTGAGGGCTGTGGCCTCTGCCTGCAGGACCACCTCCACCAGGCTGAAGATGGTGACGACCTGTGGCCAAGCCCGGCACCGGAAGGGCATGTGGAGAAGGGGCCTGTGGTCAGAGCCCGCCCTGCTGCTGTCCAGCCGGGGGCCCTCAAGCCACTGATGCCCGGGGAGAAACCCAGGAGCCAGAGGGCACTGTGGGCCGGGCCGGGTGACCTCGGGGTAGAAGATCCAGGGCTCTGTCACGTTCGCACAGGATTCCCCACGGTGATAGCCTCTCCCACAGTGTCCCCCCAAGGGGTCAGGGGCCTACAGTGCTGGGGGGAGCAGGGGGACAGAGGAGGGCAGGGACAAGTGCAGCACTGACCTGCCGTGTCGGCTCCTGCTCGGGGTCCTCAGGCTCCCACACAAGCGTGAGCTCTGGCTTCTTGCCCACCTTCTGGAAGTGGTAGGACCGCAGAGCCAGGGCCTGCGGGTGTACACACCGGCACCTCAGGCCTCGGCTTACACGTCACCTCCTAACCTGCGACCCTGGAGGAAGCCCTCTGCGCTGGCCCCAGAGCATGCTTGATCTAGGCGGGGACCGACCGGCCCTGGCCCCTGCTTCCAGCCACCTTCCATTGGGGCGGCATCTGGGGGCAACCAAGTGCCCTCCACGGGCTGCGTCCCTGCTGGTGCTGGGCCTCAGGCTTGGGCTGGGTGACTTTAGAGCTGATCTGGACCTGAGCTTTCGCCCCCATTTGGTGACCTTTGGCTCAGGCCTGGCGGCTTCTGGCTGTGCTCAGCACTCTCTCTTCAGCTCCTGCTATTTTATTAGCACCGTGTCTGGAGCGGGCCACACGGCTGCTGGAGCCAGACCCCTCTGCCGGTGCCAGGCAGGCAGTGAGGTTCACAGTCGCCCGGGGCAGGAGCCAAGGCCAGGCAGGCCTCTTCCTCCTCTCAGGGTGGCACAGACCTTACGGTCCTCTAAAAAGCATCCTCAGGCCTGCACAACCTGCTACCCTCTGCTGCTCACGCACAGGCCTGTTCCAGGGTCCCGGGGGCAGGAGTCCCCATCCCAGGCGGCCTGCACTGGTACCCTGGCAAGGCCACCAGGCGGGCTGGGGTCAGGGGCCGGGGTGTCCCACCGCGACGGGAGGGCAGAGCAGAACCCGCACCGCCCATCTCTCGGACAGGGATGGGACAGCAGGAAGCACAGCCGCACTCCCACCTCCACCCTCGGGAGGCCGCTGCGGACCATCCGGGAGCAGGGTGCTGGGTCCCTCGGGGGGACGGTCCTATGAGACCTGCACTCACGTTGCAGTAAACGCGCTTCTGCACCCCGTAGCGCAGGACCAGCACGTCGAAGGCTTGGTTCAGGACGCCCGTCACCATGGCCTCGGACTCCAGGGGGCCGCTCTCCTGCAGGGACAGCGTGCTCCAGCATGGTGTCCTCCCGGGGGCCTGGCTGGTGCCCCTAGTGGGGCAGGGGGGCACTCACCTTGACCAGGACGGCGAAGAAGAGTGCAGTGCTAAGCTCCTGCACACGTTTGGACGCCATGCGGCGGTCATTGCAGTGGTCGGCCTGCTTCTGCAGGGCGTGGGCCTCCATGTCCGGATGCTCCCTGTAGCCTGGGAAGAGGGGGTGAGGCTGGCGTGTGGCCAGGCTAGGGGACAGGTGGCCTGGTGCCTCGCCACTGCCTGTCGTGAAGGGCTCCACGAACTCTGCCGCAGCAGGGGCTTTCCAGGCCCAGGGTCCCCCATGCTCGGGCTGTCCCTCCCCGGTCCTCCATGGTGACAGTGGGCACCCCCCTGGGGCGGGCAGCCCTTACCCAATGCGGCGGCCAGGAGCCGGTGCACCATGACGTCGGCGAAGCGGCGGATGGGGGAGGTGAAGTGCGTGTAGAGAGGCACGTTGAGGGCATAGTGCCGGAACTGAACCGGGTCCCGCAGCACCCCTGAGCAGAAGTACAGCGCCATCTGGGGGCGGGGTGTGTGTGAGACCCAGGCCTGGGGAGCGTCCCTGCACAGACCCAGCCGGCCGACCAGGGAAGCCAGGCGGGCCTCAGCACCAGGCCTGCTGCGCACGAAGTACCAGACCAGTGACCCGCTCTGGGTTTGTGCTGGCTTCACCCCAGGGCTGCCTGGGCGTCCTGCTGGGGACAGGGTGCCCAGACAGCCCTGCCTTTGCTGGGGACGGGGCGCTAGGAACCCTCAGGACGCTTCTCCTCCCCAGGACCTGTGGCCACCAAGTCCCTGCCAAAAAAGATGAGGGGCTCCTTCCTGATCTGCCCCTCCTGGGACGGGGCTGGGGTTGCGGCCATGACTCAGGCCAGAGGGCAAGGAAGCCAGTGGCCACGCTGGCCCGGGGCAGTGGACTTGTCTCCTGGAGGCCAAGCAGAAGCTGAGGAGCTGGAGGGCGCTCTCAGGGACACAAAGCTGAGGTCACCATCTGGCCAGAACGGGGCGGTCAAATCCCACCTAGTGCAAAGCCTGCAGGGGCTCCCCAGCCCACAGCTGAATGGCGCACATCCCTATCACCTGAAGGCCACACCTGCACCCCTGTACCAACCTTGTCCTGCTCCTTCCTGCCCGTCAGACCCTCCCTGGGGCCGAGGCAGGAGTTTGGGGCTGCAGGGAGATGCTGAGCCTCCCTGGAGCCCGGTGAACTCGCCTCTGCCCGGGAGCAAGCGAACAGGTTCCTGTGCATTCGCTACCTGCTCACACTCACGGCCTCCCCACACAGCCTGCTGTGCGCTGGCCAAGCAGCGGCTCAGGGCCCTGGAATCCAGGGTGCAGCTGTGGGAGTGTGCGGCTCCCTAGCTCTGCTTCTCCTCCGGCTCCTGCTGGGCCGGGTCATGTCCGGGGCAGGTCGGTGGGGTGGGAGGCAGGCGCGACCTTCACCGCAGGCCGCAGGTCATGTCGGGGCTTTATTTTTGGTGGTGGCCTGACTGCCCAGACAAGCTGGGGTGAGGAAGAAAAGGGCCCAGTTCCCTCCTGGCTGTGAAGCCATCTGGGTAGGGTGGGATGGGTGGGGACCGTGGCATTCCTGCAGTGACCGCCACCCTTGGGCCACCTCTGGTGTCCTCTGCAGAGCACTTAGAACCCATGCACTGCTGCCCTCAGCTGGCTGGTCCCTGCTGCAGGGGGCCCCTGGCCCCCGTCCTGCACTCTGTCCCTGCTGCATGCCCAGCCCAGCCCAAGACCAAGAGCACCATAGGCCCTCAGCCACTCCCTGCTGCGAGGAGCCAGGGCCAGGAGGATCCAGTCTACCCAGGCTCTGGGGAGCACAGGCCTGGGGCCAGAGGACAGGCTGCAGGGTAGGAGCGGGTGGCACTCACTGCCCCTCTGTTGCGGCGCCATCTGTGGGTAGGGGGAGGTCAGCCAGGCCCTAATGGCAGATGGCTCTAGTCCTAGTAGAGCTACGAGGTGTCAGGAAAGAAATCAGTTGTGGCTGGCTGATCCCGCTTGATTCCCGTGAACAGAGACCTGGAGAATAGCCTATTAGCACCTGTAGCTGCTGCTGCCCCAACCATCCTGTCTGATGGCCTTGCCCTCGGGATGCTTGGGCCTGCGGGGCCACCTGTCCACCCCACAAGAGTCACTTCTCCCAGCTGAACTCTGAGGCCAGGGTGGAGGTCGGGGCCCATTCTCCCACCTGGGGTCTCCCGCCTGGGGTCCCCCACCAGTCCCAGGTCACACCGGCCCGAGCTCGGACACACTGTCCCGGGCACATGGGACAGGCTCTCACAAAGCCCGGGCGCCCTCCCTCCCCTGAGTGTCGTCTGTCCTTCACCACCCTGCCAGGCCCTACAGCACGGCAGGGAAACGGCAAGACTTCCTCACCTGCATGGGCCGGGAGAACATGTTGGTGAGCACCTCCTTTCGGGCCAGTGAGTACTTGTCATCTCCAAATATTCTGGTTAGACTTTTCTAGAAGCAAATCCCAGAAACCTGGATGAGATTTGGCCAGGCTTGGGGAGCCGCTCTGGGCCGGACAGCTGCTAAGCCCCGACACACTCTGGGGAGGGTTTCAGATGGTGATGCTGGGGCTCGGCAGGCAGCTCACAGCCTGTGGCCCGTGCTGCACCTGCGGTCAGTTGCTGTGGGGCAGAAGGATGCTTGGCCCTCTCACCTGGGGCTTCCCCCAGGCCTCTGCAGAGCAAGTGTGAGAAGTCCCCTTCTTGTGGGATCAGAGCCAGGAGCCTGGTGGCCTCAGCCGCATAAGTCTTAGCTCCAGGCAGGAAGCACCCAAACCACCTTCCAGCAGAAACATTCCTGGCTTCCAATAATCCCAGCCCCTATACTGAAGGACTCTGGGCCCAAGACCAACCAGTCCAGGACCCAGCACTCTACACAGCCTTGCCAGCCTCCCTCGGCCCAGCCCCGCTGGGGAGCCCATCCCCAGTCATGGTCTCTGTGACTCAGGGTCTGCCCCAGGGCTCCCTCCCAGCTGCAGGGGAGACCTGACCCTGAGGGAAGGGACCCTGGAGGGATGCAGAGGCCACCACAGCTGTGACTTCTGGGTCTTCCCCTTCTCTCCCTCAAGCAGGGCCACCACCCACACTCACGTTGAGGGCACCCGCAGAGCTGACGTCCACAGCCAGCCCCATCTGCTCACAGAACTCCACCAGGTCACCCAGCATCTTGGTCTGCGGAGGTGGGTGCCGGCGCAGCAGGGCCTGCTCGGGGAAGGCACGGTGGATCTTGTGGGCCACCGCCATGTTGGCCAACAGCATGAACTCCTCCACCAGCCTGCAGGGGACGGCAGTGACTTGAGGGACCAGGTGGTCATGCTACCTCTTTCCCAAGCTCCCAGCAGGGATGGGCCTCGGCCCTCGCACCCTTCATGTCTTGGGAGAAAAACCACCTCTCGGCACCTGACCTAAGTTGTTCTTCCCTGTTCTCTCGCTGCCACCCCCCTGCTCACCCTCCCCTGCACCAGCATGTGTACTCTGAGCTGCTCTTCCGGTTTGTGTGTGTACTGTCTCCTGTGTCAGGCAGGGTCTTCTAAAGACCCGAGACAGTGAGTGTCTCACACCCTTCTGTGGCCCCAAAGCTCAGCCCTGCAGGGATCTTTCTTAGGATGAACCAGCAGGGTCAGCCATGTCATCTGGCCAAGTTTTTGGGAAAAAAGCAGCCATGAGGGGTGAGAAGTTGGGGAGAGCATCCATGCACATAGTCCTCCTCTGCCCATACTGGGCCATCCTGCTCCACCAGGCTGTCTCCGCAGGAGCCCTCTCTACAGGAAAGGCTGGGGAAGCACCCGGCAGCACAGGCCACAGTGGGGCAGGGTCATGATGTGACCGTGTGACCACAAGGGTCAGACCTCAGCTGGCCCTGGCATGCTGGAAACCCAGTACGCGGAGTGAGGAGTTTCCACCTTGCCCACTGATGGTAGCCGTAGCTTTTCGCATGGCTACCTGACCCCTAACCCCTAATTTGTCCTTGTGCCCTCGCTTCCTTCCAGAACGCTCGGATCGAGGCACCTTCCCCAGCCACCCGTTCCTCAAGACACAGTGTGAATCCCGGCTCTGCCCGGCTCTTGCTGTGGGAGCCTGACCAAGTCACAGCTCTCTCCCTCCTCAGACAGAAGACAGGCAGCCACCAGCCCCAGCGCAGACCCGTGCTGGGCACAGTAGCTGCCCCAGGGACGCAAGTGACACCCTCCCCTCTCCCCACGTGCCCCACACACAGGCGGCGCCTCCTGTGCTTCTCCTCCCTGCCACCTTCCCCGAGGGCCAGGCTCAAATCCTCTCCACCCTTCTCCGGCACTTACTGCCCCAGGACTCCCGGTGTCACAATCTGGTACAGCTGTCCTCTCTTGCTTTTGTACCTGGGCTTTGTCAAACCAAGAGGAGCCCAGTTCCCACTGGGGAGTGTCCAGCACTGTCACTGCCCAATGCTCGGGTGCTATGGGAGTGCAGGCACGGTTCTAGACATTGCTCCCCATGAAACTCCAGAATCCCACGTCTGTTCCTTGGGTGAAGAGGGTCACCCACAACCTCACGGCTGACCCCAGACTGCACTTCGCAGGCGAGGCCAGCAGGTGGCAGCACAGCCCCACAGCAAGGCCGCACAAGGCGGCAGGGATCTTGCGCTGCGATGCACTAGGTGGCTCTGGATGGGGCTCCCACGGTCCAGCCCACAGGTCAAAGAGCCTTCCCGCTCCTGGTCTCAAGTAAAGATAAGGGCAGGCACAGGAAGGAAGGGACAGAGAGCAGCTGGGCTGCTGCCAAGAGCGCAGGAAGCTGCTTCTGCAGTGACCCTGCAGGTGCGAGTCGCGGAGGCCTGTAGATGAAGAATGTACCGCTAAGCTCGACAACGGCCCGGGGAAGCTCTGGAGGAGCGGCTACTCTCGGGTGGGCCTGGCGTCTCGGGTCTCCAATTCCCGCTGCGGTGCCAGCCCTCCCTCCCTCTGGGGGGCAGGGAGAGAGCCGTTCTCCCAGGCAGTTTGGCGACATCCGCACTGACCCCAGACAAATGCCACTATCACCTTCCGGGGAAGTGGCGCAGCGGTAAGTCCCGATGCTGTGCGTGCTGACGAGGCTCACTAGTGCCCCCGGGCAGCTGCAGGGACACATTTCCCACGGTCTTCACGCCCTCCTCACACCGGCAGGTGGGATGGGGGTGTGCGGGCGCAGGGCCCCTCATGGCCCTGGGGATCAGGCTGGCCAAGGCGCGGCAACCCTGCCAGCAGCCGGGGCTCCATGCGCTCCAGATGCCCCAGGGAAAAGGGCCTGGCACCTCAGGTCAAAGCCCTGGAGTGGCTGGCGGCTCTGCTGCCTCCGGGGCCAGCCCCTCCAGGTCACTGCCCATGATGGCCAGCAGGGGGCGCCTGGCATCCACCTTCCCAGGACCTGGGATGTGGCAGGGGAAGTTTAGAATCCAGGAACTTCTGGGCAGGAGACAGAGTCACAGTTTACAAGCTACAGCCCTGTGGCCCACGGTCCGGGGCTCTCAGTCACTGCTCTGGGGCCGAGGGGAGCAAACACTGCAGGCGCAGGGCTGCTGGGGCGTCTGACTGCTGAGCCCCCCATCTGATGGCTCCCTCTCCTGGGAGCGGGGCTTTGCGCACAGGCGGCAGCCAAGCTGTCCGGGGTACGGGGACCCTGAAAGAGGGCCAAAGAAGATGGGGCTGCTGAAGGGTCGCAGCCCTGCATGCCACCCTGGCCTGGAGACCTGCCCTGGTCTTCAGACGCCTCCCACCAGGTGAAAGCATCCCACAGGCATGAGGTCACCAGGCCCTGCTGGGGCAGGGGAGCTGGCACTCAGCAACAGCCTGCCAACTGCTCTGAATAGGGATGCAGCAAGGCCACCCCCAGGACTACCTTCCAGAACTGCCAGCCAAGCCCTCGGAGATGGGGCCCGGTCCAAGGCCTGGTGTGTGCAGTGCATCTGGAGCCCCGCGACTCTGCGGGTCTGGAGGGGGCCTGTATGTGACGGATGGCTGGGCTCCGGCTAGGACACCAGGCCCAGACTCCTCCTCAGCCCTCACCGGCAGCATCCCCTACCTGTGCTCTGCGCCTTCCCTGCCCTGATGGATTCCTGAGTAAAGGCCACAGCACCCGCCACACAACATACAACTACTAGTGCACTCTTCCACACAGCAAAGGCAACTCCCATCAAGAGTGGCACTATCCAAAGTGTATCAATGCTACTTAAAGAGAAAGGTATAACTGGGTATGGTGGTGCACACCTGTAACGTTGGCTGTTTGAGACGCTGAGGCAGGAGAGTCTCAAGTTTGAGGCCAGCCTGGTGAGCCAGTTTAGTAGAACCTGTCTCAAAATAAAGTTTAAAAAGGGCTGGGTAAAGGGCTGCCCTGGGTTCAATCACCAGTACCACACATACAGAAATAGAAATACAAATGTCTATGAAATACTGGGGGTGGGTTTATGTTTCACTAGAGCCCGCCCATCTGCCTTTAAGACACTAATGTGTCTGTAACATGACTTTGTAACAGGGAGCCGTCCAGGGACTGAGCTGTCTGTGGCACGTCTTAAGGGAGGGTGTCTGGAGTCACAGAACGGCTACAGAAGAGGGGCCAGACCTCCGTCCTTCTGACAGAGCAGGCTTCCCAACAGCAGGGTGCAGTGTCCGAGTGCCCAGCCCCAGGCAAACCTACGCTGTTCTTTCACAGCCTGTGTTGTGACTGGCCCAGCGTCCCTACTCCAGGATCCGGTCCGGATCCCACCATGCCACCGCTCTGCCCAGCCTGCCCCCTTCCCGCTGCTGCCCAAAGCTCCTCTGTGGTGCTCTCTGTCCTGGGGACGGTTCTTCCTGGTACCGTGATGTTGTATATCCAGACTGCTCCCTCTCTGCACCCACACCGTCCTCTCACTCCAGCCACTCAGGATTCTTGTGGCCCTTTTTGCTTCTGTCCCCCCACACTGCTATTCCCACAGCCTGGGAGCCCTGGGCCACTCCTCTCCCGTCTCTTTTCCTTCTACGTCACTTGCTGTGGGAAGGCAACGGGGAGACCTGTCCCACATGCTCCCTGGGCACCCCTCTGGTGCATCCTGGCACTGGGTCTAACTGTGGTGGCCACCTGGCCACTGGCTGAGTCTCCCCCCCGCCATCCTGTGTGCTCCGTCCTAGTGCAGAATGAGGGACACCCAGGACATGGCACATCGGACTCCAGCTCAGGAGTCAGAGGGCTGGTCCCTGTCACTATGCCCTTTCTGCTTGGTCACACAGAGAGCAGACAGTCTTATCTCTCCCTGGGTGGGGTGCTAAAATGCAGGAAGCAACTGGCTTCAAATCCCACGAGCCCTGGGTGGCAGCATTCGCGCCCTGAGCCCAGCTGCCTCGGTTGCATCCCAGGCACTGTGGCCACTCGTCCTCCAGGAGCCCCCCCTGGGAAGATGGGTCCACAGCACGAGGTTATTCTGAGGGATGACGAGGAGGAAGGAAATGTTTTACACAGAACGGATGCAATAGTAAAGGCGTAGAGGAAAAAACAAACCAAAACAAAAACAAACACCAGGCAAGGGCAAGTCTAGAAAGGAAGGAGTAGGGGCAGGCTGGGTGGAGGGCAGAGGCGGGAGGCTCGCACACACACACAGGAGGCAGGTGCAGAGCAGGGTGCGCTCAGGAGCACAGCGAGGAGCTGCAGGGCCGAGAGCAGGGGCAACCCCACGGCCCCAGGCCCCTTGTCCGGCGCCATCCCGAGGGCATCCCGAGGGTGTCCCGAGGGAGGGGAGGGACCGGCGAGCAGATGGGCGCAGGTGGGTAACCCGGCACACGGCCAGGGACACACTGTCCCCAAGGAGAGGGACTGAGACCTATACCCCCAGGCCACCAGGAAGAGGCCACCTCACAACGGTCCCCAGACAGGGCAGTCTCCCTGGTGCAGGCAGGCGTGGCCTCTCTGCTGGCTGCTGCCCCTCCTGGAACCCTGTACCTCGGGACGGGGGTGGGGAGGAGGCAGCGGGCCCGAGTCTTCATCCCTAGAACATCAGAAAGCGGCTTTGGGAGTGACGGGCCAGGGCCAAGTGGCCTGGCTACTGCCCGAACCCGAACACCAGGTGGACTTTCAGAGACCAAAACCGAGTGAGACAGAACAGCCTCTTCTGCCCTCAGTCACCAGGGCACTTGTCAGGACTCTGCAGGAGCCTCACACTAATGGAATGAGGCCGCTCGCAGAGACTGCAATTAGCTCTGGGTGAAAACCGCTAACTTGGAAATTCGGTAAGAATTGCTCCCAGCCAGTCGCAGATTCATTTCTTCTGTAGACTAAATTCTCTCCGCTTGGGCAGGCCCTCGCTGTGGGTCGGGAGCCCTTGGGCTCCTCAGCAGCCACCAAGGCAGCTGCCAGGCCTCTCGCAGGAGCTGTGCGCCTGGGCATGGCCCCTTCTCCACGGCTGGGTGGCCACACTCTTGGGGGACTTGGTGCTCTCCCTGCAGCCCAGATTGAGCGCAGTGTGATGAAAAACTGCAAGGGAGTAGGGCACAATGGGAAGGCAGTGGTCCGTGCAGCACTAAATTGAGGGCTTCTGGGGATGAGAAACTACAGCCTTCCTGCAGCTCCCACCTAGGCCGGGCCAGGCCAGGGTGGAGCTGGTGCCCAGGAGGCCAGAAAGTAGAAGCCTGGAGAGGGAGCTGCAGGGGCGCCTGGGATGGGGGAGACGCAGCAGACACACGGGGCGCCCTCTGCAGTGGGGCAGAAGGGCCAGCTCCATGTCTAGTGTCACAGCCAGGGCCTCTCTCTGACCCCTCTCCTGCTGGGCCTGCTGCAACCTGCTGAACGGTTTGGACCTTCCCATGAAACCGCGGGGAAATGAACGGGGCCTAGTTCACAGGCATGGAAAACCCCAGAGGAGCGGGCCTCTGGAGCCAGGCATAACAGGCCCTGTGGGCCATGCTGGAGCCAGGTTTCCTATTCCACGGGGCTCCATCCCCTCCGGCCTTTCTATAGGTTCAGCGGCGAGGCACGTTCAGCGCTTGTTTTTCTAGCTCGGAAGGAAGTCTCTAGAGGCCAGGTGCCCAAGCCCACCCAGTCCCTGCCAAAAGGAGGCCGGTGGCTGCGGTAGGGAGAGGGCGCTTGTTCGGAGGAGCCGCATCGCAGTGTGGAAAGCCCTTCGTCAGCGTAAAGCTAGCCACGAAGCTCGCTGTGCTCACGGAGGGAGGCAGGGCGGGCCCTCAGCAGAACTAGTGGCGGCGTGTGCTGTGCGACCTGGAGGAGCGGGTAATCAGAGCTCGCTGGCTCCTTCACAGTGTTGACACACACACCCTTCTCCAGGCCACCAGCTGCCCACTGACCAGGAACCGCTGACCAGAGGAGGCGTGGCCAGGACACACAGAAGCAGCCACCTGGGGCCCCGCAGTGTGCTCACAGCTCTGCGGCCCTACACAGACACCTGGCTTTGCCCGGAGTCCCCTCCTATGCCCTCGGACCAGGAGCAGGGCTTGCTGAGTGCAGGGGGCTCGTGGGAGCAAGCTTGGCTCACCGCCTGAGGTACTCTCGCCCATGGCTGCTGAGGAGCAGGCCCCCTGCTGCAGGGCCCCACAGTCCCACAGCCTCAAGAGGCTCCTCGTCACACGGGAGGGCGGTGCGGCGCTCAGGTGCACAGCAGGAAACTGACCGGGCTCTCCCCGATGGCACTGGGGCAGGGCCAGGCTCCAGCGCTGGGGTAGGCGGAGGCACAGAAACAGGTGGTTTCCCACCGCCCCTGCGTGGAATGGCTCACAAGACCCAGACCTCCCACGGCGAGGAGTAGCCACCGCCTGAAGGATTCTGAGTCTCCTTTTCTCTTCCTTTCCTCCTAGATGTCTCCAGGCAGGCCTGCCCCACAACAGGCTAGGGGTGCAGCCCAGCCACTGGGCTCCAGCCAGCCTGGGGGGCGCCTGAAGGTCTGCAGGCCCCAGGGACCCAGGAAGGGACCTGGGAGTCCTCCCAAGAGCAGCAAGCCTCGGTCCAGGGCACCACATGATTGCGGGCCTCCTTGTCAGCAAGGCCGGGAGGCACTTGGCCTGCCGGACACTTGTCGGTGGCCTGCAGCTGCCCAAATTGGCAGCGGAGCCCTGCAGCCCCCAATTGCAGTGGGAGTGACTCCAAACCGAGCCACCAGCGAGGCCACGGGGGCAGCAGAAACAGGTTGGGGGAGAAGGCAGGACAGGCCTGTTTGAGCTGCTGAGCCCGGGAGGCAGCCTCCAGGAGGGGTGGGGTGAGGGTCCATGCTTTGTTGGCAGAGAGGGCCATACCCAAGTATGCCACTGCTCTGCCATGCATGTGGGGCAGAACCAGCTTCCTTGTAATATAATTTGTGAAATCTTTTTTTGTTGTTGTTTTTGAGATGGAGTCTTGCTACAGATGGTCTCAAATACATGATCCTCCTGCCTCAGCCTCCTGAGTTCTGGGATTAAAGGTGTGTGCCACCACAGCAGTTCATGAAATTTTTCACTTTTATAACCATCAGCCCTTCTTCTTGCTCCAGTCTAGGCCCGCGTCAGGGCTGAGGGTCTTCCTGGAGCCAGAGTCAGAGCATCTAATGTTCGAGGCCTCCAGGGCTGGAGTAGGGCTGCTGGGCAGAGGGAGGGGCTTCCTGCATCCCTGCTGCAATGCGGCCGTGCAGGGCTGACAGTGAGGGTCAGATGGGCTCTCGGATGGTCCCTTCGGAAGCCCAGAGTTCACACGAACCCACTCACACTGGCTGTCCCAGCCCACCTCTGTCTCCCGGGCCATCTGTACCTGGCAACCCCAGTCCGGCGGGCTGGCTCAGACAGCTCCACCGACTGTTTTGCAGGGGCTAAAACAGTAGCTGGCACAAAGCTGGCCTCCAGCAAACAGTTGTTCTTTTTCTGCAGCCCTGGGGATCGAATCCAGGGCCTCACGCATGCTGGGCAGGCACCTACCACTGAGCTGCACCCCAGCCCTTTCTAGTCTATCTTTTGAGACCAGGTCTTACCAAGTTGCCCAGGCTGGCCTTGAACTTAGGATTCTTCTGCCTCAGCCTCCCAAGTAGCTGGGATTACAGGTGTGGGCTACTGCACCTAGTAAATATTTTTCTCATCTGAGGTTGTTTTGCTGACTACATGAGACCGAGATCTCACATTTCTATGGCATGGCATTATTTTCGTGTGATGGTCACGTGGCCCTCGGGAGCGAGGACAGCGATGTCTCCATCTCACAGTGTGAAGTCACTTGAGGTGCAGCCTGGGGTTCCCTGAGCTGTGTCACCTGGAGCTGCCCGAGGCTGCCAGAGGTGAGACGGTGCCCCTGAGCACCTCTGTGCAGGCCTGATGCCCAGTGCAGTGCCATCTCAGCCCGCCCAGGGCTCCCGAGTCAGAGTTCCCAGTACTGATGAGAGCGGAGGGAGGCTCAGGCAGATGTGACTGCCCCAAGCTCCCGGACCACGAACCTGTCCCTGCTTTGTCCTCAGGTGACCCTTGCAGGTGAGGAGGAGACACAGGCTCCTCGTCAGCCCCAACGGAGGGCTCTGCTGAGCGACCCGAGGCTGGGCTGGTTGCCGGGGAGGGCACACCGGCCTTCCTCCTCCTGATGAGGGCCTGCAGCAGGGACAGAGACCACTCTCCTCTGCCCATGTCTGAGGCCGGCTCATTGCCACCGCCCTGCAAGCTTTCTTCCCAGAGCCTGGCTCTGCTCTACCTCCTCCTCCTGTGCGGTGGGACCAGGGTGGCAGAAACAGGACTTAGCTCCCTACCCCTCCTCTTCGGCAGAGGCTATTCCCTGCTCCGTCTCGGGGCCTGGCCCCTCGGCGTCCCAGAGCCCCCGGGTGAGCACAGACGGTGGGCGTTTGCGTCTACCCCTCTCGCTCTTCCTGCCACTGGCTGGACGCATGGTGTGGCTGTGCTACCAGAAGACCGCCCTCGGCCGCTCCCTCTCTGCCCATGAACACGCGGGCCGGGGTGGGAGAGGGGGACTGTCCATGGGCCTGGCAGCCGTGCGGACCCTTGGCAAGACTCCTACAGTCTCTCCCAGTGGCACGAGGGCATGTCTGTTGCCCCTGAGCTGGTCAGCACCCGGGCACTCTTCCTTTCCCTGGGTGAGCCGCATGCTGCCGAGGAACCTCGAGAAGTCTGGCAGGTTACTCCCTTGCCCACCCTACTGGGGACCAGGCCTGGGAGGGCGGTGCTCACAGGGGGACTGTCCGTCACAC
>PVJO010020842.1:0-31112 GCA_004026905.1 Hystrix cristata
AAAATAGACCTTTTCTAAATTGAGGGCATTGGCTATTGTGTCTTGGCCACGAGAAAGTAACTAAAATAATCCACCACACATTCCCAACCTAAAGGAAGCTCTTGTTCAGGTTACTGTAATTAAGGAGATTACTGTTTCCCCTGGAGGCACCTACTTCATACCAGTAAAACCTTTAATCCCCAGGGGCCAAGAGTCTTGCCATGCATCTCCAAAAACCACCACTCCTCCACAGTTACACAAGATACCATTTATCAGAACAAATGTTTTACTAGATTACTGGCTCATACACTCCAACATGCCAGTCCTATTAGAATGCTTCATTGCGCACGCCTATAATTCCAGCACTCAGGAGGCTGAGGCAGGAGGAGCCCCTCGAGTTCGAGGCCACCGGGTCTACATTATGAATTCAAAGCCAGCCTAGACTACATAGTGAGACCATCTCAAAACAAAAAACCACGCTTCTTTCCTTGATTAAATGATACTATCCCTTTGCAGACACTATCTCCGCCATTCAAAGTACACTCCAAACATGACGGAGGTAGGGAAGGCCAGATTTGTTTCATACAATTTCTGCCTTGGTGACATTTTTAGGTCTGACATGAGGTATGTGGAATGTACCTATACACCATCGCCTTTTTTTGTTTGTTTTGTTTTTTGAGAATCTTGCTTTGTAGTGCAGACTGGCTTTGAACTCACTATGCAACCCAGGCGATCCTCCTGCCTCAGCCTCCAGAGAGCTGGGATTACAGGTGTGTGCCACCACAGCCGGCTCCAGGGTTCCCCTTTTCTCTCATGGATCCGTACTAAAAAGCTTTTGTGGCTTCATGTGTTTCACTGTGGTCTCTCCTCTGTGTCTAGACTGAACCTAGGTGTCCTTCTGAGAGCAGGACTAGAGTTTACAGCAGCTCTCACATAGATCTTGAGACCAAATGACAGGACAGTGCAGGGGCGTGGGGTGGCCAGTACGGGACAAAGGGACCTTTACCCGCTGGACACAGCAACTGCCACAGCAGTGAACAGTGTGGACGTGAGGGCAGCTGATTGCCTCTGCTCTTGCCCAGCATGACGCAGAAGGCGTGGCCCGGTCACTACTGTCCTGAGGCCAACCTGCCACAGACCCCACAAGCTCAAAGGACTCCGACTAGCAAAGGCCTCTACACATGTGCCGAAGGATGAACAGCTTAGTTCCTTTCCTGGACGCCTGGTGCAAGCCAACCCAACTGCCCTGTGCACCCACCTGTGCCCCAAGGTGCGTCCCCTGTGGCCCTCCAGATAGGGACACCAAGGTCCCCAGGCTTGCAGCCAAAGCGGCTCCTAACTCACCTCTGCAGACTTCGCAGCACCTCACTCTGAGCGTGCCCTGGAGAGGTATGTCTCTGTCAGGCTCTCTGGAGAACCTGTCCTACTCTCTTTCTCTGCTTCGCCCACTACCCTTGAAAGACAGAGAAAGAATATGCTCTTTATTTCTAGCCCCCCATCACTTTTAATCATCGTTTATCAGACTGGTTACCCGTTATCCTCCTCTGCTAGTTTACAAGCTGCCTACGAACATAAAGACTTAGGTTTAATTTGCTTTACTATGCCTTAACTTAACACTTATCAGTCTGCAGGAAACGCAAGAAATGGAGAAAATACTTAAATACACTAGAAGGCTATAGATCACAAATATAAAAAAAAGTGTGGCTTTCTGAATAAACACGCAACTCTCCAAAAAGACCACAGGAGAGCCGGGTGTGGTGGCACGAGCCTGTCATGCCAGCACTCTGGAGGCTGAGGCAGGCAGACTGCTGCAAGTTGGAGGCCAGCCTGGTCTTCACAGATAGTTCGAGGCCAGCCTGAACTACACAGTGAGATGTTGTCTCAAAAAATCAAAAAAACAAAACAAAAGAAAAAGACAACAGGAGAAACAATAGTAAGAGACTAAAAGACATAAACAATGGCAACAGATAAAACATGAACATATCAAATTCAAAAACAATCAGAACTATATTTTGGGAAAATGTGTAGAATTTTACTTTTTTACACAGGCTACATATTAATAACATTTTTAATTTTCTTGATTCAGATAATAGTATCGTGGTTTTAATAGAGCAATGTCTTATAGGAGATGCATTACCAAACATTTTAAACTCAAGTGTCACACGTAAAATTTCCAACTTACTTTTGTTTTCATCTTTCAAGGTAGTCTCACTATGTAGTCCAGGCTGGCTTGGAACTCCTTAGATGGCCCAAGTTGCCTTCAAAATCCCTATCCTCCTACCTCGACCTCCCCAGTGCTGGGATCACAGGTGTGCGCCACCACGCCAGGCTCTCAACTTACTTCCTATCAATTCACCAAGCTGTTTTTCTGGGAGACCGTAAGGAATAAATTCAAATGTTAAAGTATTAGTGCAGGGGCTGGGGATTTAGCTCAGTGGTAGAGCGCTTGCCTAGCAAGCACAGACTCCTGAGTTCGATCCCCAGCACCCCCCAAAAAAGTACTAGTGCAATAAAACTTCATCCTTCCTTCCTGGAGGGCCCTGTCTCGCATCTCTGTGGGTTGGCACAAGCTTGAGAAGGTCAGATGAAGAGAACGGCTGGGTATTTTTGGTTTGCTTATAGGATGACTTGGGCCTTAGAGACTTCTGGCTGCTTGCTTTGCTTTCTGGTGTCGGGGGTGGAACCCAGGAGCTCCTGCGCGCTACGCAAGAGCTCACCACTGAGCGGCACCCCAACGCCCGCCTACACGCGTTCATATTCACAAACAAAAGCACGCACACCCTACACAAGTGTCTGTATTTTCCTATCTGACAGAAAAACAAATACCAGGTGCGCAAAGAGAAAACCAGTTCCTCTAATGAAATGTCTGTTTGCAAAAACGGCAAGAGCCAGCTGTGGTAGCGCACGCCGGTCATCCCAGCATTCAAGAGGCTGAGGCAGGAGGATCGCTGCAAGCTGGAGATCAGCCTGGGCTACATAGCAAGACCCTGTCTCAAAAAAACAGGAGAAAGAAGCGCTCTCTAGTCAACTTTCTCCCAGCGCTCACCAGGACTCACCGGAATCGCCAGATCCGTGAAGCCAGAGAACACAGCGCTGGGGTCAAGGAACTTGCATGAGGGAGAGTTCTTTTCCTCAGAGAGAAAGTTCACAGAGTGGAGGCTTCTGAAGACGCGAGGGCCGTTTTCGCGCCCAAAGACGCGCGCTCTGGACCAGACGGGAATTGGCTCATGGCGGGACCCGTCGGAGCGATGGCCGAGCGGCCTCCAGGATCCCGCCGGGAGGACCTGCGGCCGGCCCGGAAGCCTATGCGGCATTCGTCTTCCCACCGCTCCTTTTACCACCAATTCCTCCACCTCGCCTGCCCTTAACTAAAACTAGTTTAAGACCAACCACAACTACTTTAGAAACGAATTTGACCGCCCAGAGCCAGCGCCGGAAGACTGCGGGGAACTGTGATGTCACTTCCGCTTTCGCCCCGTGGGCCGGAAGAACAGGGCTCAGGTTTGGCACCTTGAACCGCTTTCAGGTACAGAAATTCTAGTTTTCTCCGCGTGGGTGCAGATGGGCCTGGGGACGGAGTCACAGGTGGGGCTGGAGGCAGAGACAAGGCCAGAGGCCCAGGTTGAGGTTGGAGCCAGGCATGGGGGCGGGGCTTGAGGCGGGACCACGCCCACGCGCTATTTCCTGGGTTCTGGAAGCCCCCAGGCAAGGCTGGAGGTGGGGACTCAGGGGCGGGCCGCTCACTTTTGTTGTTTTGCGGTGCTGGGGCGTGAAGCCAAAGCTTCCACTGAGCTACATCCTTGTCTTTTTAAATTTCTTTTTATCTTTGAGACAGGGTCTCGCTAAATTGCCCAGCCAGGGCTTGGGCTTGCGATCCTCTTGCCTCAGCCTTCCAGAGTATCTCAAAAACTCCTGTTTGCCGTCCTTCCCCGTGCCTGCAGCCTTTACAGTGATTCTCCCCTGGTGATAAACATGCCAATCCATTAAACAGTCTGTATAAATCTATTGAATTTGTTCAGTCTTTAGACCTTTCTTTCTTTTTCCTTTTACCTCTCTAGGCACCTTGCTAAATTCTTAATAGTTCATTCCTGTAAGTTTTCAGCGTATCCTCTCCTCCCCTCCTCCTGGTGCTGGTGATGGAACCAGTACTTTGGGCTTGCTGGGCATGCGCTCTAGCACTCAGCTGCATCCCCCAGCCCCAGACACTTTTTGTAAGTGCTTTTCCTTCAAAAATTAATCTGTTTTTTATTTCTCAACTCTTACCATAAGTTCCAGGGCCTCCCATAGTTGTAAAATACCAGTGATACCCAGGAATGATTCTAAAATGCTTCCTTGGCAATGATTTTTGCAATAGTTTCCTGAGAAACCATGGGGTATAAACAGGAGCGCCTCCATCTTGAACTTTAGTTCACCCCTCGCACCAGGCTGGCTGAACTTTATTTCACCCCGGGCTGCCCTTCTTCACCCCATGCACTAGGGTTGCAGTTGCTACAGTCACAAGAGATGTCTGTGGCTTAGACTCCAAGACACCTTGTGCCGAGGACTTTCATTCCCCCATGAGCAGGACGCCCTCAGTCCCTCTGCTGGGCAACGTGTCCCCCTAAACTAGCCAATCAGGATAGATTGTGAACCTTCAACCCAGCCAACGGGGAAAATGTCAGCTGCTTCTCACACGTTATGATATAAAAGGAGCCCGTTGCTACCTCTGTGTGCTTGCTACCTCACTTTAGGAGGTGTTGCACACCCTTCTGCAGATGTAATTTTTGCTTTGTCGAAATTTCTTGGTGTCTGAGTCCTTTATTTCTGCACCAACAAATTGTGTCTGGGGTTTATTACCAACAGTTTCAAGTAAGTAGCTGTGGTGGAGTTCTTTTGAACACTGAACAGACAACATAGTATGTCAAGATTGATCCATGAACACTGTGATAATGTTAGGGGAGTTGATAACTACTTTGCTGTTAAATTTCATCTTTTTTCTTTTTCAGAGTGGAGGATCCAACACAAGGCCTCACACATGCAAGGCAAATGCTCCACCACTGAGCTAAACCCTCAAGTCAAATTTTCATCTTTTGCTGTACAAAATATTTAACTTTTATATGGCCAAAGGATTTTTTAAAAATAATTTCTAGATGTCTTGGCTTGCATTCAAAACTTTAATTATAGATTACATACAAATTTCTTAATTTTCTCCTACTGTTTATTAATACTTTTTATGACATATAAAACCTCCATCTACTGGAATGCATTTTGGCATGTAGTGCAGGGTAGTGTATCCAATCTTTTTTCTTCCTCAAATAGGTCATCTGGGGCCCAGGCTGTCCCTCAGTGGTAGAGCACTTGTCTAGCAGGCGTGAAGCACTGTCTTTTGTCACCAGCACTGCAAAATTAAAAAATAAAAATTTACATCTTAGGGATTGGGAATTTAGCTTAAGTGGTAGAGTGCTTGCCTAGCAAGAACAAGGTGCTGAGTTCAATCCCCAGCACCCCCTCAAAAAACACATTTTTAAAAATGGCCAATTATTTTATTACCATTTCTTGACAAACTCTCCTTGACATCCTGACAAAATTTATACCTGGATTCATGTCTAGATTCTCTGCACCAGTAAAGCTTACTTATACCAATATCATATTCCTTTTATTCCAATGGTTTTATGTCAATTTTAGTAGTTAGCATTAGCTGATTGTTCTACGTGACTATACTATGTACTTGGTAGACATTAAACTTCCATGTTCCCTCTCATGTAGGTAACACCATGACTTTCACTTTTAATTTTGGTCCAGCTTTATTGAGATATAATTCACATAAAACACAGTTCACCCACTTTTAGTACATCAATGTTGTGCAACATTGTAATTGTATAAGATTTTCCTCACCCCAAAAGAACACTATGGATGTCAAATGCTCCATACCACCTCCCTTAATCTCTAGGCAACCATAAATCTACTTTATGTCTCCACAGATTTACCTTCTGTGGATATTTCAAATGAATAAAATCAGACAGTGCTTTGTGAATAGCTTTTTTTCCTTAGCATGTTTTTCAGAGTTCATCTATGTTGTGGCATCTGTCTATGCGTTTTATGACTACTGTTTTACAAATTATACCATATTATTTATTCATCTGTACATGGACATCTGGGCTTTTAGAGTATTATGAGTAATTATAAAAATTCACATTATCAGGGAGAGAAGGAAGAGAAAAGGGACTTAAAGGAGAAAAAAGAATTAAACAAAATGGAAATGGAGCTTTTGTAAATGGATAGGGGAAGGACTGGAGGGAGGGGATGGGCAAGGGGACAATAAAAGAATTAAGATATGTTATATACATGTACAAATCCCCCAAGATGAATGTGATAATTATGTACTGCAAACATGTACTCATTAAAAAAATTAAAGTAAAAACTCATATCTTTTGGTGCACATGAGTTTTTATCTTGCATATATACCTAGGAGTCTGGAATTCCTGGGTATATACTTAAGGGTCATAAAATAGAGCCCAGTGTGGTGACACACACCTGTAATCCCAGCACTCAGAAGGCTGAAGCAGGAGGATCACCATGAGTTCAAGGCCAGCCTGAACTACAGAATGAAACTCTGTCTCAAAAAACCTAAAAATAAAATCACTGTATGTTTAAAGATTTCAAAAACTACACACTTGTTTCCAAAGACACTGAACCATTTAACATTCCCACTAGAAAAATATGAGTGTTCCAATTTCTTCAATTCCTTGCCAACATTCTTACAGTGTTTCTCCTCTTAACAAACCTTGAGGTGAAAAGTGATAACTCATTATAGCTGCAACTTGTTTTGAGATGGAGTCTTTCCGTATTGCCCAGATTGACTTTGCCCTTGGCAGCCCTCCTGCCTCAGCCTTCTGAGTAGCTGGGATTCCTTGTTGGGCACCGCCATGCTCATCTTGAAGCACAAAAGATTTTAATTTTGCTAAGATCCAGTCCACTTTATTTTTTCCTTGTTTACAACTTGGTTTTGGTATTACACCTAAGAAAACATTTCTATGCCCAGTGTCATGAAGCTTATCCACTACACCTTCTTCTGGTTTTTGGTCTTATGTTTAGGTCTCTGATTGATCATGAATTTTTGTGTGTGGCATAAAATCCAACTTCATGATTTTACTTATGAGTATCCAGTTGCACAAGTACCATTTATTGAAAACTTATTTTTCTTTTTGGTTTTTTCAGGCAGGGTCTCACTATGTAGTTCAGGTCAGCTTTGAATTGACTACATAGCCCAGGCTGGTCTCCAATTTGTGACAATCATCCTGCCTCAGTCTCCCAAGTGCTGAGATAACAGGCATGCACCACTACACCTGGCTGTTGAAAACATTCTTTGCTAACTCCACTGAATTACGCTGGCCACCTCATCAAAAATCAATTCACCATCTCTGTGAGACTTGACTTTTGGACTCAATTCGAGCCCATTAATCTATGTCTGTCCTGAAACTGCTACCACATTATTGCATCACTACAACTTTTAATACATTTTGAAATCGGAAAATGTGGATCCTCCAAATGTGTGTTCTTCTCTTTAAAGATTGTGCTAGCTACTTGGTGTTTATTCTTTCCATTGCTAAACGAAAGTTAGGATTTGCTTTTCAATTTTTGACAAGAAGGCAGTGCCAGAGGAAGAAAAGGAATCAACAGCACTTATTAAACCATGGTAAAGTAGACTTTATTCAGTACCATCCCTGGGTTACTTTGGCTAGTTTTTATTTAGAATATTTGCATACAAATAAATTTCCTTTAAATTACCATTGCCTAGGACTAATCTATTAGGCAAGAGCGCGAACAAGAGTACAAGCAAGCGAGATTGATTTTGGCTCACGGCTCAAGATCAGGTGGCTCCAGTGCTCTGGGCATCAGTGCCACACCACTGTGGGGGAGCATGACAGAGCAACCACTTAGAGCAGGGGTCCAGAGGCACAGACTGGAGGATAGGGGTGTCCCACCCCATGACCTGTGGGCCTCCTGTGGACCAGGTCCTACTGTTACCAGGTAATTCCTTTAGAAATGGCTCGCATTAATCGTATTCCAGTTTTAATTGTGTAAAAAAAAAAAGAGACAAGCCAAAACCAGTGCCAAAAATTTATCTGAAAAGTGAGAAGTAAAGGGGTAAGGAAAAAAAACTGGATCTGCAAAGCAAACTTGGGCTGAGCAAAAGAGGAAAGGAGAAAAAGCAAAAATAGAAGTATGCCCTGATCTAGAAGGCAGAGTGGGCTACTGTGAAAAGTCATGCTAGCAGGCTCCTCATGGTGTCTGTGTCCTTATATGTCAGCCACATCTCGTGGGAGGCCGCGAGAAGTCTCACATACAGGGTCTTGGGAATTATCTGTTACTGTCCTGGGATCTGCAATTGACAGGTCCCATAGAAGAAGTATCCCATTAAATAAGCATACTATAATTTGTTTTTCCTGTTGTCTGTTCAAGGAAATTTGTGAGGTTTTTTCCCCCACCTAAAGGCATGGCAATTCTAGCTCCTATAAGTGATCTTTGGCTGCTGTCTCGAGTTCTCTGTTGAATAAGGAAGACACAGGTATACTGGGACCCTGGCCACTTCCTGCTTCTTTGCTCCTCAGTTGAAATGCCAGACGGTCCCTCACGGTGGCACACGTCTGTAATCCCAGCACACCAAGAGGCTGAGGCAAGAGGATCACTAGTTCAAGTCACATCTGGGCAACTTGGTGATTCCTTGTCTCAAAATAAAAAATAAAAATGGGCTGGGGATGTAGTTCAGTGTGAAGGCTCTGGGTTCAATCCCCAGGACTGGAAAAAAAAAAATCAAAAAACAAAGGGAGAGGAAACAGAATCGGAAGACTTGGCAAAGAATTTGGAACCATTCTTCATAAATCTAACTAGGTCATATTTCAATGTCTGGGTCTCAGGACTGGCTTTAGTCATCCTGTGCTCCTCTTCATCAGCTGTGTGCTGTGTCTACTAGTCTGAGAATTAACACTGCTTCACCTCACACTGTTCTGGAACATTCTCTTAGCTAACTTAGCAGTCAACACCTGATTACAAAATCACTGCGTTCATAAAAGTGTATTTTATGAGAAAGAAAAGATATTAAAACTTAAAGCAGAAAAATCTTAATAGAGTACATACATTCCAGACTTTTAAGAATGAAAACAATTTAATAAAAAATGATTCATTTAAAAAGACAAAAGAAAAATGGAAATCATTAAAATGACTGCACTAAGTTCCAACTCATCAGTAATTACATTACATACAAATGAATATGCAACCATTAAACAAACACAGTTACCGTGAATTTTGACAGTATCAAGAGTAATGCAATGTGAGATTATGAATCTTGACTCCGATGAAACAAAATGATAAAATGTGAAATTTGCATAAAGCTGAACATACGATCAATTTCAACAAATTAGGTCTAGAATGACTGTAGCTTAATACAACAGTGACAATATATGACATGCCAACAGTTACCATCACACGCAAACAGTGAAGAGCGCAAAGAAGGAATTTAAGAACGAGGCTTCTCCTGACCATAATACTGCAAATTCCAGTCATAGTAACTAGGCAAGAAAAAGAAAAGACATCTGAAAAGAAAAAAAGTAAAGTTGTTTGCAGATGACATGATCTTGAATATAGAAATTCGTAATGATCCTTGAAAGAATGATCAGAATAAATGAATTCAGGAAAACGGCAAGACAAAAGTCAACATACAAAAACCAATAGTGTATACATATGTACCAATTTCCCCAAATGAAAGTTAACTCTTTAATGTCTAGAGTTCCTTTTTTGGAACATCCATAAAACAGTGGAACATAATAAAACTTTTTCTCTTCAAATTCTTGTTCCTTAAATCGTTCTAGGTAACATACATGAATTTCATGCAAAATTCAAAAAATGGCAATCTTTGTCATAAATGGGCTATTATGCATTATAAATATACATTAATAGTGTTGCTATACACTAATAATGAACAATTGTTCATTGAAAAAGAAGAAAATCATCTCATTGACAATAACAACAAAACAACAAAATCCTTAACCACAGAGAAGACTGACAAACTGAAACCAATAAAACATTGAAGGAAATTAAATAAGTTATAAATAAAGGGAAAGTTATCCCATGTTCATGGATTGAAATATTTGAAAATGTACAAGGTACCCAAAGTGCCAGATTTAATGCCATCCTTTTCAAGATTCCAAAGGCATTTGTCACAAAATTATTTTACAAATCTGAAGATTCATACAGAAACACAACAGACTCCAAAAAGCCACAAAAAAAAAACTTGAGCAAGAATAAAACTGGAAGCATAAGCATCGCACATCCTGATTTCAAATTATACCACAAAGCTACAATAATCAAAACAGTATGGTACTGGAATAAAACCAGGCGCACAGACCAATGGTAAAGAATAGAGATCAACAAGTTAAAAAAAAAAAAAAGAAATCAACAAATACACAGACAATTAATTCTGACAAACATCTCAAGAATACAACTCTGTTCATAACGGTAACGAGAAGAACAGATATCCATATGCAAAAGGATGCAAGTGGACCATTATTACACATCATACACAAAAATCCATTCACAATGGATTAGATTCAACCTGAGGCTGTGAAACTATAAAACTCCTAAGATAAAACAGGAGGAAAGCATCATGACATTGGCCTTAGGAACACCAATAATAGAGTCAACAAAAGCAAAAATAAAAAATAAAAATAAATAGAACTACACCAAACTAAAAACTTTCTTCACAGCAAAGGAAACAACAAATTGAAAAGCTACCTGTGGAATGAGAGAAAATATTTGTAAACTATACATCCAATTATGGATCAACATCCTATACATAAAGAATCATGTAACAGCAAAAAGCGAAAAAAACAAAACAAATAAATATACAATTTAAAGTAGGCAAAGGACCTATGTAATTTTAAAAAAAGATATGTAAATGATCAACAGGTATATGAAGATTCTTAAAATCACTGGTCACCAGGGAAATGAAAATCAAAACCATGAATGTTATACTGCCTCATACATGTTAGGATGGTACTTATTTTAAAAAATGAGATAGTAAAAAAAGGATGTGAAGGAAACCATCAACACTTGTATACAGCTAAATGGAATCAAAACTGGTAGTGACATCTGAAAAACAGTATGGAGGTTCCTCATAAAATTAAAAACAGAACAGGCAAATGATCACACAAATCCATTATAGGCATCATCTGCACAAATAAAATGACTCCCTAAAGAAATACATACACTCTTATTTCAATGCAGCAGTACTAGTAGCCAAGGTATGGAAACAACCTAACTGTTCCTTTATGTATGAATGGATAAAGAAAATATGATGTATGTTGTGTAATGGAATATTTACCTTAAAAAAAGGAAATTCTATCATTTAAAACAATAAGGATGAATCTGGAGGACATTATGCTATGAGAAATAAGCCAGACATAAAAACACAAGCACTGCATGATCATAGTTAAATATGGAATCAAAAAGTCAAACTCAAAGAAGGAAAACATACAGTTGTGGTTACCAGAGGCTGAGAGTTAGGGGAAGTAAGGAGATGCTTATCAAAGGGCATGAACTTTCAGTTAAAAGATGAATTAAGTTCTTGAGACATTAGATACAGCATATGAATATAGTTGGTGTACTGTATACCTGAATTTGCAAAGAGAGAAGGAAGTGCTCTACAACACCAAAAATCAAGCTCACTATATCATGTAAGAGGTATTTTAATTAGCCTGACCATGGAAATCATTTCATGTTGTGTATGTTTTAGTTGTCAGTTATATCTTAACAGCTGTCAGTTATATTCTGTCAGTAAAGGTGGGAGAGAAAGTAGGACTATAATAGAACTTAAATATTTAACACTGAAAAGTCATAAAAATTCACAAATATTCAAAATATTTCAAATACTGAAACTGCAGGTGTTCAAAATAAATCTATAAAACCACCAAAAAAGCCATGTCTCTGTCCGCTTACAAGATTTCAGGATGCAGAGAAGCAATCCTCATATTCCATACATGAACAGTTTCTCAAGTAAGAATCACTTTATGTTTATTAAAGGTTGAAGAATAATGTAAACAATGATTTTTTTTTAGCATTTCTTACTTTCATGAAGTCTTTGTCCGTTGTGGTATCACAGGTAACCATCGCAGTGCTTAGCAGACTACAACTTCTCCACGTGTTGCATCGATAGCTTCTCTCCACTGGAAGATCTCATACTTAAGTGAGATATCAAGACAGGGAAGGTTTTCCATGTTTCTGACATTGGACAGCATCACGGTGAGCCCTTGTGAGCTGGACTGTACGCAGATTCTGATGACTATGTTCTTTACACTGACTTTGCATTGTTCTTCACATTGTGAGTCCTTTCGGGTCTGAAGTGGTCAGGACAAATGAACACTATGCGTGGCTTACAGTGATAGTTTCTTGCCACTGTGAATTTGATTGTAACACTAAGGCAAGCGGATTTCCTAAAGCACTTTCCTCATTCCTTACATCCAAAAGGCTTTTCTCCAGTGTTTTCACATGTTCAGGAAGATGAGAAGTACTGAAGGCTACTCCACAATCCTTGTACTTATGGGCTTTCTCAGTACTGTGAGTTTTTACATGTTTGCTTAGGTGTGAATAAACAGTAAAGGCTTTGCCACATTCCTTACACTCATAGGGTTTCTCCCCAGTGTGCGTTCGCATGTGAATGTGAAGGTAGGAGGAACATGTAAATGCTTTCCCACACATGTTACACTCAAAGGGCTTCTCTCCAGTATGAATTCTTAAATGTGCAATAAGGTATGAGGAGGAAGCAAAGGCTTTCCCGCACTGGTCACATTCATACGGTTTCTCTCCCGTGTGACTTCTTATATGTTCGAGGAGGCCTGAGGACGTGGTGAAGGCTTTCCCGCATTCCTTACAGTTGTAGGGCTTCTCCCCAGTGTGAGTGCGCACGTGTTTAGTGAGGCCTGAGCGCACGGTGAAGGCTTTCCCACACTCCTCACATTTATGGGGTTTCTCACCCGTGTGAATTCTTATGTGTTTACTTAAGTGTGAGGAAACAGTGAAGGCTTTCCCACATTCCTTACATATGTAAGGTTTCTCTCCAGTGTGAGTTCGTATGTGATTGTGAAGGTAGGAGGAACAGGCGAATGCTTTCCCACACATGTTACATTCAAAAGGGTTCTCTCCAGTGTGTGTCCGCAGGTGTTTAGTGAGGCTTGTACGCTCAGTGAAGGCTCTGCCACACTCCTTACACTCATAGGGTTTCTCTCCAGTGTGAGTTCGCATGTGGATGCGAAGGTAAGAAGAACATGTAAATGCTTTTCCACATACCTTACATTCAAAAGGCTTCTCTCCAGTGTGGGTTCTCGAGTGTGTAATAAGGGAAGAAGAAGACGCGAAAGCCTTCCCACAGTGGTCACATTCAAAGGGTCTCTCTCCCGTGTGACTCTTCATGTGTTTGATAAGGCCAGAAGAGGAGGTGAACGCCTTCCCACACTCCTTACATTCATACGGCTTCTCTCCAGTGTGAGTTGGTAAATGTTTACTAAGGCCAGAGCGCCCTGTGAATGCTTTGCCACAATCCTTACATTTGTAGGGTTTCAATCCAGTGTGAACGCGAAAGTGATCATTAAGGCATGAGGAATTTCTAAAGCATTTTCCACAAACCCTACATTCAAAGGGCTTCTCTTCAGTGTGAGTTTTTAAGTGCTGAGTTAGTGGATAACACCTAGAAAAGGCTTTCCCACACTCCTTACACTGATAAGGTTTCTCCCCCGTGTGGGTTCGCATGTGAATGTTAAGATTAGCAGAATATTTAAAACTTTTCCCGCATACCTTGCACTCGTAGGGTTTTTTCCCAGTGTAGGTTTGAACATGTGCAGCACGACTCATGGAGGGATTAAAAGCCTCACCACACTGTGTCCACTGGAAGAGTCTGTCTTCACCCTGAGTCCTCCCGTGTGCCTGAAGCTGCGGCTGGCTGACGAAGCCTCGTCCAAAGTCACTGCCCACAAGAGATTTCATTTGTGTACACACTGTCTGGTAAGCCACATCCTGAGTCAGACTGAAGTCTTTTCCATACTGACCAAACACAGGAAGCTGGTCTGCAGAAGTCTCCCTGTGCAGAGCAGGAAAGTCTCTTCTATACCGACCACACTCCCAAGTGCTCCCTCCATCTTCTGTACCCATGTGTGTAGGAAGGGTCGAGCGTTCTCTGAAGACTTCACATGGCTGAAGGCCATAGAATTCCTCCACACTGCGGTTCCTTGCCTGCTGACCAAAAAAAAAAGTGAATAAAAAATTTTCCCCCAAAGAAATTATTTTTTCACACGCATTAGTAGATTTTATAATCCTGATTTTATTTCTGCCATTTTCATTACTCACATGATGTTCCTACCTGCTGAATTTTATTCAATAAGAATGAACAAATCTAACTGCAAGATCCTATGCCATTTTCTCTAATTTCAAAAGGATTCCTTAGATTTTCATGAGATTATTTTAAAAACTCAATGTCCAATTACTATATAGACGTAATGTGCCCTTGAAGGTGTTCTGAAGTTTCATACCAGGTTCGGGGTATCTCCTCAGAGTCACTGCTCCCTGAGGGCGAAGGGTATTTCTCTCAAATGTCTGATTTCTATCAAGAAATGCCCAATCCTCTCTGAATGTGGAAAATTAGAAACATTTCTTGGGAGTCTTACCGGTTGTATTTCATTTGATGTTTTTAACCAAAAATTATCCTGTTGAAATGCTGTTCCTTTGGTGTTAAGCCGCAGTGCCCATTCTGAAGTAAAATAGAAAAACAAAATGTGTTTCCACAATGAAACAGACGTCTAGAAAAGTTATAAATGATATAGCTCATTTGTACTTTTTTCCATATTAAATATGCTCAAAAATAAAGTCATGATATACTGCAGCAATTTGACTATAAAGTTTGAGGAAACTCAGGTGTGCTGATGCATTCTTATAATCCTAGCATGTGGGAAGCTGAGGCAGGAAGATCACCATGAGTTTGAAGTCAGCCTGGACTACATAGTGAGACCCTATCTCAAAAAACCAAAAAAAAAGAAGTTTGAGGAGTTTGGGATGTGGCTCTGTGTTAACATGTGCAAGGTCCTAGGTTCAATCCCCAGCATAGAAAAAGAAATAAAAATAAATAAAATTTCACAAGCCTAAGGATAAGAGGTCAAAATTTAGAAATTAACAACCTATTCTAAAAATTCAATGTTCTGGCAAACAGAAACTGTACTATCAGAGAAGGAAAGTAGGAAAGATCCAGGAAAAGAACATACATGAAAACCACAAAAAGAACAGGTGGTCATTATGACTGTAAGGAAACTGTCGAGATGGAAAGTAACAGAGCACTGGGAAGTGAAGATATCCCTAAACTACTGAGTCCAGCAGTCTTGGCCTTCTGACTCGAAGGGCATCCACAATAAAGAAAGGTTCCTCTTGCATCTTAAACTTCTCAGTGTCCAGAGACGTCTCTCACACAACACTTACCCTGGAGAACACCTCTCTCCGCTGTCCTTAACTCTTCTTCCGCCTCCAGACAAGAGATTAGGCTGGGTTTGAAGAGCTGACATCCTATACAAGAGGAACAGTGCATTAACGGAGGTGGCTTACACAAGAAATAATAAACCTTCCCATGATTTAGGAACTACAGTTCTAACAACTACATTTCTAATGAAATGACTGCTAATGACCTCAATACACAAATATCTCGTTATGTGTCTGAAAGGTGTTTTGGGCACCTCTGATGCCCAAAAACCTAAAGTGATGATTCCATAGACATTTACAATGCACTAAATACTGATCAAACAGAAAATAAAGTGAAACAAGGAGTTTTGTTTTATTTTGTTCTGTTTTTTTGGTACTGGAGAGTGAACCCAAGGCCTCCGCACTAAGATACACCCCCAGCTTCGATTTTTTAAAATCTTGAGACAGGGTCTTGTAAAGTCACTAAGCTGTCAGGCAAAGAAATCCCCAGCACAAGGGAAAAGAAAATAGTAATAATTATGATAGTAAAATAACATGGGATTGATAATCATGGGATAAGGGGTCAAAATTCAGAACAACTTACTCTAAAAATTTAACATTCTAGTGAACACAGTATTATCATAGAAAAAAAATAGGACTTAAACGTATGATCCTCCTGCCTCAGTCTCCCAGAGTGCTAGGATTACAGGTTTGTGCCACCATCCCTGACTGAGATCTTTGCTATCCTGGGGCTTAACTACACTAGTTATCTAATTTTTTTTCCTCTTTTTCTTTTTGTGGCAATGGGGTGGAACCCACGGAGCACTGAGCCAAACAGTTTTTAAAATAGGATCTTCCCAAGCTGCCAAGGCAGACCTCAAATTGGTGCTCCTCCTGGCTCAGCCTCCTCAAGTACCTCAGATTACAAGTGCACACCATCACGCCTAGCTCACCAATAATTCTTAAATATTACGGTGCATCAAACTCATGTGGCAGGAAGGTTAAAACACAGGTGACAGGGCCCTAACTGAAGAGCGTCTGATTCAGTACATCAAAGGGAAAGACTGACAATGTACTTTGTTAAGAGACTAACAGTGAGACTACCGACCCTAACACCAGATCTCGAGAACCACTAGAGTAGACGATAACATATAAGGGCAGGACTATACCTCTGTTATTGTCCACTGTGCTCAGAGTTGACAGCACCAATCTTAAAACACAGTAAATACATATCCCTGTTCCAGCGGGGCTACAAGGAATGACGGCGGTCTTACCTACTGAGACCAGGTTCTGGTAGTTCTCCAACATCACCTCTCTGTATAAGTTTCTCTCAACTGGGTCCAGTAAAGCCCACTCCTCCGGGGTGAAGTCCACAGCCACATCCTCAAAGGTCAGCGAGGCCTAAATCATCACACACATACTATTTTAAGCCAAGTAACATCTGCTGCAGTGTTGATGGAGAATGGAGACGGGGACCCAATGCCAACAAAGAGCTGGGAGAGCCAAGCATGGTGGCACAAATCTGTAATCCCAGCACTCTGGGAAGCTGAGCCAGGAGGATCACAAGTTTGAGCCCAGCCTGAGCAACTTAGCAAGATACTGTCTCAAAATAAAAATTAAAAATAAAAAAAAAGAAAGAAAGAAAGGGTTGTAGATGTATGGATGTAGCTCAATGAGAAAGCCTTGGGTTCAATTCCTAGTAGGGTTAAAAATAAAAACAAACCAAGAGTGTTCTCACTGTTTGCCATATTGAACAACGGCCCTAGAGACCGGTTTCTGTGCCCACCTTCTCCACTCCTGGTTTTAACTGGAATGCCGCAAACATGACTTATCTGACTACCAACAGACTGGGAGCTCTTTCTTGTCTTAACTCCCTCTATTAAAGTACACTCTGGAGCAAAATGCACACTTTTTTTTTTTAATTTTTTATTTTTACCAAAAACATGTAATGGTACATTGTATACATAATGCACACATTTGATAAAGAGTGATGAACAAATAAATTCTACGAGCAAAGGACACTTTCATCTTCTTCATCATCAGACCACTCAGCAAAATCAAGGACATGCACTCAGTGCCATGAGGGTCAAGAGCGATTAGTAATTGCTGAAGTGCCAGGATGATTTTCAGGGTAATCTTTCACTAGTTACAGGAAGATTCAGGGGACTGGGGATCTAGCTCAGTGGTAGAGTGCTTGCCTGACAAGCACAAGGCCCTGAGCTCCATCCCCAGCATCCCCCAAAAAGAAGACTCACTCCTTCAGGAAATATAACTGGGGACTCACTTCTTGAGAGAGACTTTATTTCCCTTCAAAAGCTCTAATAAAAGTCTACCTAGATGGAAACATGCCTGCTTGATGGATGCTGGTGGGGGTGTTGGCCAGAGGTATGTATGAGATAGATATGCAGGCAGAAGGGACTTTTGGAGCCACATGTCCAAAACCTCCCGGAATGTATGGCTAGAGATTAAAAGATGGGCTATAGGGCCACAAGTCCAAGCAGGATCAAACATACTGCCTTAGGAATGAATGTCCTGGCCCTTGTCCTCCCCATTCTCTGATTTATTGCTTAGAGTGGCCCTCAGGTCAGTCATGTAGCAGACCACCCTGTCATTACCCTGTCCGTCTCCTGTTCTCTCCATGAATTCTTGCATGGGTGTCCTTCTTTTGTCCTCTATCCTTGCTTCCTGGTCTATCCTAAGCCATGGAAGCTTCAGATTGGGGCCATCCTTCTTCCTGACACTCTCACACTGAGGGATCTCAGTTAAGGTAGCCCCTCTGAGAGGTTGCACCGCACATGGACTCTGAGTATTCTCTCATCCTTTGCACTGTGCCACAGTCGTGAACTGTAACAGATGCTTCTATGGCATTTTGAAGGGTATACACTTGTCATACCTTATAATTTGGGAGACAGTCAGCCACCATGCTTTCTGCCTTTGTCGGTTCTTCATGAAAGCAGACTGGGCCACTAGAAAATAAACCTGGGAGGAAAAAAAGTCATGAGAACCCAGAGCTGACTGTATTTCCTACATTCACATGCTTAGAAGTCATTCCATTCTGGTTTAAAAGCCCCACATAAGCCAACACACTTAAGAAAATCCTCACGTATACACACTACTTCCATATAACACTAGAGCAATTTATCTCATCTAGAGCCAGAAAGAGGGGGGTGAGTCATGCTGCCCTCCAGAAAAGCACAGGAAAAGAACATGACTCTAACCATTCTTGGCAACAGAACTTGTGAATGAAACCATTAGCACCTATAACCAAAGCACTCTCTTGCCCACTTCAGCATTCCTGAAAGGAGCTAGCAACGGGACTATTCAGGCCCAGACCACCAGATATGTACAGTGCCAGGGAATCCAAAACAGCATCAGCAGGACTTACCATGGCACAAACTGACAGCTTCCATCCTGTAAGACTGACAGTGAAACATGACTCGACACTCTTCTGTGACTCCAAGGACACGTCAGGACAGCTTAGGCATCCGAGCTGACAGCGGCGATCTCTGTTCCTCTATATGTAAGGTTATTCGCATTTCCGTAGACACTGATCAGTCATTAATAAGCATTACTTACTAGTCACCAAGCATTACACATTAGCACTCTCTCTGCTGGTGATACACGTACAAAGCCACTAAAAATTATATACCCTATAACATGAGCAGAGGCAACACCAACTGCCATTTACTAAGGATGCCTGCATGTTAGAAGTTTCACAAGGAGCTGGGTGTGGTGGCACATGCCTGTAATCCCAGCACTTGGGAGGCTGAGGCAAGAGGATCGCCGTGAGTTTGAGGCCAGCCTGGGCTACATAGTGAGTTCAAAGCCAGCTTGAAGTACTTGAGATTCTGTCTCAAAAAAGTCAAAAAAATAAGAAGTTTCACAAGGGCTGACATTATCACTATTTAAAGCCTAAAAAGCCTAGATTCAAAAAAGACAAGTGACTGCACCAGTATCATCTAGTTAGAAAGAGATAAACTAGGACTTGATTGTAACTTTGTCCCAAAAATCTGACCTCCTGTGATAGTTGGGTCTTCCCCAACATGCCACCATGTAAAAGATTCTGCAAAGTTGATAACTGGTGTACTTAAAATATGATATTTTACTTTTTCTGCAAAGCACTGAAACCAGAACATCATGTTTTACAAAAAAGTCATAATACATTCCCAGCACCAATAGGCCCCAACACAGGCGCTGTGCAGAAACACTGACGTATCTGTTCTGAGCTCTTTCTCCTGCCTCCAGTGGCAGCGCCACGTCAGAACGTTTCCCCTTCATGGTCATTTTCAATTTGGGGAAGAGCCAGAAGTTGCACGGAACCAGATCTGATGAACAGGTGGATAAGGATACACCATAGTGTTTTCATCTGAAGAAAATGCCACAGACATTTTGAATCAATTCAGGACACTGAGGCAACCATGAAGATACTTCTAGAGGACTTCCAGAAATGTTTCAGAAGGTGGCAAGAATTTTTTTTTTTTTTTACTTTCAATTTTCTCTCTTTTTTTAAATTTTATTTTAATGGTACATTTTAGATGTACACAGTGATAGCATTCATCATAGGGAATTTGTACATGTACAGCATATATCTTGTTGCTTCTTTTTTTCCCATTCCCAAGAATGATGGGATATGTGTGTTTGAAGTAGAGGGAATATTTTGAGGGGAATTAATGGCAATTTGTCTTTTACTGTAATGAAATTTTTAAAATTTCAACATTCACCGTTATCATCTGATCACACCATTTATTTAAAGCAGCAACAACAGAAAATTTTCCACATCTGGACATAAATATGTCCATATACAGGAAAGGCAAGGGTTTCAAATCAGATTCAATAAAAACAAGATCACACCAGAACATATCACATGGGCAAAAACCAAAGGCAAAGAAGATGAGAAAGCCACATGAGAAAAGAAGCAAATCACATATGAAGGAGATCCAAGAAAGCTATGAGCTGGTTTCTTGACAGAGATCTCCCAGGTAAGGAAAGAGTGGGATGAGTGCTGAAGCAAAAAAAACTGACAACCAAGAATAACAAAGCCAGCAAAGTAGTCCTTCAGAAATGAAAAATAAAAACTTCCCCAGAAAAACAAAAGCACAGATTTCATCACAATCTGAGCTGCCTTAAATACAAAAGGGGCTTCTTCAAACTGAAAGAAAACGATACTAATTAGTTTGTTTTTTTTGGGGGGGGGGCGCCTGAGGATCGAACTCAGGCCTTGAGATTGCTAGGCAAGCACTCCACCACTGAGCTAAATCCCCAACTCCAAGGATACTAATTAGTAACACAGAATGACATGAATGTATAAAACTCACAGGTGAAATACACAATTAAATTCAGAATACTCTATATACTATAATGGTGGGATATAGATGACTTACATCTTTACTGTGCAGTTTAAAAGATAAAAACTAAAACAACTGGAATCATAATTTATGAAGGGATACACATTATAAAGATTACAGTGGTGCACATCTCTAATCCCAGTTACTCAGAAGACTGAGGTAGGAAGACTGTAAGTTCCAGCGTGGACAACACAGTAAGACCCTGTCTCAAAAAAAAAGATTACATGGGCTGGGAATGTAGTTCAGGGGTAGCGTGCTTGCCTAAGATGTGTAAGACCCTGGCTTCAACCTCCACTGCACGGGAACAAAAAGAAAAGTAAGATCATCAAGTGTCTTTACTGCCTACAATGCTATGAAACTAGCCAGCAACAGAAGGAAAATTGACAGCCAAGAGGAAAGTAAACAACACACTCCTCAACACATTCTTCAGAGGAATAAGCAAATCTAAAGAGAAATTAGGAACTATCTTGATACAAGTGAAAATACACCATAACAGAACATACAGGATGCAGCAAAAGCAGTTGTAAGAAATGTAGAGACTGAATGTGCAGCTCAGTAGTAGAGGGGAGAAAAGAGGGCAGCACAATAGATGACTACCGAATAGAAAGATTACAAATGAATGATTCAATGGTACACTTCAAAGAAAAGAAAAGGAACAAACTCAGATTAAAGTTAAGAGAAGCAAGCAAATAATAAAGACCAGGTGCTGGAGATTTAGCTCAGGTGGTAGAGTGCTTGCCTAGCACACACAGGCCATGAGTTCAATCCCCAGCACTCCCTCAAGGAAAAAAAAGGGAAAAAAAAAAAAAAAAAAAAAAAAGACCAGAGGGTTTTTTTCTTTTACCAGAGTTGAAATAAATGAAACACATACTAGAAAAATAATAGAAAAGACAGATAACGTTTTTTCCCAAAGGGAACAAAATTAGCCAGGCATGGTGTCACATGCTTTTAATCCCAACACTCTGGGAAGCTAAAGCAGGATTACAAATTGGTACCCAGCCTGGTCAATTTAGGAAGATCTTGTTTCAAAATTAAACCAGGCATGGTAGTACACGTCTGGTATCCCAGCAATTAGGAGGCTGAGGCAGGAGGATCACCATGATTTTGAGGTCAGCCTGAACTACATAGCAAGACCCTGTCTCTGACTGACTGAATGAATGAATGAATGAATGGGGATGTAACTCAGTGTGTTCAATCCCAAGTACTGGGAAAAAAAAAAAATCACCTCCAGAGATAGGGAGCAAAGCTCAATGGAACAGCACTTGCCCAATACACAGAAAATGGCATTCCAATCAGATTATCCCAAGAAATACTTCAAAAATCCTAAAATTCATATGAAAACCAGAAGAGATTTGTTTAGCCAAAGGACTTCCGAGCAGGAACAACAAAGCTAAGGACATCACACCATCTACTTTGAAAACTCACTACAAAGGTACAGGAAGCAAAAGTGCATGGTCTTCATATAAAGACACAAAGAGACCAATAGTACAGGACAGAGACAGAGAATACAGACATAAACCCTCATATTCATAGTCAACTGATTTGCAAATCATACATCCAATAAGGAGCAAACATCCAAAATATATAAAGAACTCAGCAGTAAGAAAACCAGTAAACTGATTTAAAAATGACCAAAAGACTTAAGCAGACATTTATAAAAAGAAAATATGTGCTGGATATAGGAGCACAACCCTATACGTAATCCATACTCTGGAGGCTGAAGCAAGATGTCAAGTTCAAGCCCAGCCTGGTCAATTTAACAAGATCCTATCTTGAAACAAAAACCTAAAAAAGGTCCAGGGATGTAGCACAGTGGTAGAGTGCTTACCTGGCATGTGCAAGGCCCTGGGTTCCATCCCCAGTATAGAGGAAAAAAAAAAGATGCGAATGGGCCACCATGCACTAGATATTAAAAATACTAAACATCATTAATGAACACGGTTAATGGGTCTTAGAGAAATACATACCACTGATGTGGCCTCTTGACTGTATGGAATGAGGTTAAGATTATTATTTTAATAATGTAAAAAAATAAAATAATGTAAGACCTAGCTAGATGTGGCAGCACATGCCTGTGATCCCAGCACTCTGAGAGATTGAGGCAGGAAGATCACGAGTTCAAGTCTGAGCAAATTAGCAAAACCCTGTCTCAAATTAAAAAAGGGCTGGACATGTAGCTCAGTGTGAAGATCCTACATTCAAACCCCCAGTACCAAGAAGGTAATAAAAGGTGTGTCAAATGAATGTCTATGGAGCCTGTAATTCTATGTCGTACCTGTAGTCTTGGAGAAAGGTGGACACAGCAAGGTTGCTTTCTGCAGATGGTAGGTGATGGTACAGCTCCTGCAATACCCCAGGGGGTCCAGAAAGCACGAAATCTGTCTCTGGGGATGGAGACACCCTGAGGCTCACAGGCTGCTGAAACAGGCGATGAATAGAACATGTTAGCCAATACATAAAGGCAAAATATTAACAGGTATGATTAAGTACAGTCACTAAGTAACTATACTACTGAGTACTGATAATGGGGCCTTTATGGGTAGAACCGAAGCAGTAAGGTTGCAGTAATTCATTATGAGGCACCATTTATTTATTGTCATATTAAGCAACAGGCAATAATGGCCTGTCAAATGGAAAAGCAGTGAGGATAATCATTCCTTTATTTATTAGGTTTTTTAATAACCAGGTTTAATCTTTAAAGGCCTTAATTTATATGGGGCCATATATTAACTATTTTTAATTAGGACCCATGGATTTCCACTATCAAGTCACTTAGTAAATGACAAAAATTGAATTTGTTTTTATTATATATTGAATCAGAGCCTATACGTGGAATATTTTAGGTCAACAGGTATTGTAACTCTATGCAACTCAGGCAAGCCTACAATAAAAGTGAAGCATACCAATTTTCTCACCTTGTATGAGATAACCTTATCAGACTGTGAGGGGAGAAGGGTTAGCAACAATGTTTAAATTTAGTGAGATTCCAAGTTATTCAGAATTTGGGTCTTAGTATTAAAGAAATTTGGGGTCTTAGTATTAATGAAATTTTGTCAACTGGCCATTTTAGCAAATGTTAAAATCTACATTGTCCAGGCATAAAACCCAAATAGTGCCCTTTTCATCTATTTTTTTTCCCTTGAGACAGGGTCTCATCATGTTGCCCAAGCAGGCCTCCTACTGCTGCCTCAGTCTCCCAAGTAGTCTTTATATGTTTTGTTATATATATAAATTTAGCATATAAATTTTAGATTTTTCAATAAGACCAAATTATGGAACTTCTTTTATTTTCTATACATGTAATTTATCATATAATTCAGTTTATAATGAAATAGTCTGATATATATATAGTCTATTCAATTATTCTGAGTAGACTTTCTCCCACTGTACTTAAAGTTTAAAGTTCCTTTTTCATTCCTATTCAGCTACAAGCCATGCAAGGTGGCAGTTGCGTCCTCAACCTGTCCTTTTTGTTCTGGGCTTTTAGCCACCTGATACCTTAGTTTCAATTTCTGTCTCTGACTGATAAGGAGGAAAATACTGGCAGGGCCGGGGACTCGGTGAGCTCTCCCCGGATGGTGCCTGCCACAGGAGATCAGCACCCCTCCAACTCCTTTTTATTCTCACATGCAAAATCTTTTAAAATGGATTGTTTTAGGGGTGCATTTGAACTTCCAGTGTTCTATAACACAGTAGGATAACTGTGGCTGACTAGAATTAATTGAATATTTCAAAATGGCTAACAGAGAGGATTTTGAATACTCCCAATGCAAAGAAGTGGTATGTGTCTGAGGTGATAAGATATGCCAATTATCCTGATCTGAGCATTACACATTTTATGCAAATATTGAAGTATCATACTGTACTCCATAAATATAAATATAAGTATAAACATAAAAAATTTGTTTAGTGCTGAGGATTGAACCCAAGGCCTCAACTGATGCTAGGCAAGTACTCTACCACTAAGCAACATCACCAGCCCTAACAGCATCTCAAATTTATACAATTCCTAAGTATCAATAAAATATTAGTAAATAAAATAAATATATATTTTTAAAAATTAATTAAAAATAGGAGCTAGGGGTGTAGCTCGGTGTTTGCCTACCGTGCATGACGTCCTGACTTTCATCCCCAGCAACACAAAGAAAATAAAAAATAAATGCATCGAATGACTTGTATCTCTAGGTAGCTGAAATTCTCTCCTCTCTTTGGATGTTTCATTGACCAGCTTCTACAGGTCCGGAGTGGCTCACGGTGGCCTCCCAGAGGGTCCCAATCAATCTCGGGGTGCTGAAGTCAACACCAAGCAGAGCAAGAGTGTGCTCAATTTTGCCTTTTAAATTCTTTATTTGGTAATAATTTAATTTAAAGCAAGAAACACTTAGCATGACAACAGGCAGCAGCACTTAAAAGGCCCTAAGCACATTAACCAGGAGATCTGTACTACAAATGAGCTCAAAAACATGTTCCAGTGTCTCAGGGGGACAGAGATCAAAGTGCTCCTCTTTTCCACCTTCCTTTTCTATTTTTCCTCACACTGAGTCACCATCAAGCCCACCATGAAGGGAGTCTGCCATAAGCCACAGGGCTGGGGAAAAAAGCAACACTAGCAAGGGATATGGCAGAAAAGTAGACTTGCAGACCACAGGAAGCATCATGGAAGAACATGTTATGGACCCCTAACACTTAGGAGAAGAATGAGTTACTGATTTGTTCCAAGTGCAATTCAAGGACACACTCACCAATGCAGATAGAGTCACCCACCCAGACCGCAGGTCTCCAGGCTACTACTAACTCAGCAAGTTGTACTTGATACGACCCAGCAGTACAGGAACCCCACTCAGAAGACAAACGAAAAAATATCCTGGTCACCTGGAAATACAAGACATTATAAAGATTTTGCTGAAAAGGAAAAAGGGGTCTGGATACCCCAAAGAGAGACTACCCTAGCTTCTAAAGCACTGGGCGGTCCTCCCTCCACTTCTTAACTCTTATCAACTGACAGAAGCTAAATACCACCACCTCAAGCAGCCAAAAGTCTAAGTCAAGGAAGGAACGAAGGAAGAAAGGGAAGGAGGGAGGGAGGGAAAGGAAAAGAAGAAAGGCAGGCAGGCATTCAGCTTTCAGCTACCAGTCCAAGGAAGAAAAAAAATGTGTAAAGAAATTTAAAGCTTTGAGCCCTGAGCAAATGCCATTGTGTAATACAATGCAGCCTGCCTCAGATTACTTAGTGGTTTGAAAACAAACAATCAGACACGAAGAAAGGTAACTAGACTTTAACTTAACGTTTGCTAAAATGTACCAGTTATGGAATAGAATAGAAATGCTTGGCCAATTTTGGGCTGAAATTATATATATTCAGACTCAAAATACATTTATGCCCAGGAATCCCACTAAATTTAAATATTGTGCCCTAGGGGCTAGGGCTTTAGCTCAGCAATTAAGAGTGCTTGCCTCACAAGCACAAGGCCCTGAGTTCAATCCCCAGCACCAAAAACAAACAAACAAACAAATATTGTGCCCTGTAAAATCTTAAACAACTAAGTACAAAAGAAAACAATAAGTATATGCATCACTTTAACTGTATCCTTGTTTAAAGTTTCCATAGTCATAGTTTCCATTTTTCTGTGACATTCCATTGGGCTTCAACACTCTAAGAAAGAATAAATCAGGCAGAGTGGCGCGCACCTGTAATCCCAGCACTCTGGAGACTGAGGCAGAAGATTCCTAGTTCAAGTCCAGATAGGGCAACTTAGTGACTTAGCAAGACCCTGTGTGAAAACAAACAAAAAGCCAAGGGCAGAAGATGTAGCTCAGTGAGAAGACCCTGGGAACCAAAACACACATACACACAATACATACACACACACACACACACACACACACACACACAAGCGCACAAAAAAGAAATAATGAATATTAAGTAAGACTTCAACACTTATACACTGGCTTGACAATATGGGACCCAATTAAAATAGTTAATAAGACCCAGTATGTTAAGATAGGACCTCAAGGATCGAAACACATAAAATCCAGTTCATCAAGGAGTGTCTGTGTTTTTTCACATCTGTCAGCCTAATTTTGTCTGTTTTTGTCTGTTTTATTTTGTCTGAAAATAAAAGTACCTTGTTATGGATTCCTCTAAGAAAGAATAAATCAGGCACTGTATTCAACCTGAATACAGTGATCCCATCCATGAAGGCCCCATAACCAATATTACTGAAATTACAGATTCTATACATTCAACACCGAGTAAATATTTGGCTTTTATAAATATGGTTAACATGCTATGTTCAGTGCCTTTTTCTTTTTTGTTGTTGTTGTTTTGTTTTTTGAGACAGGGTCTTGCTATTTACTTCAGGCTGGTCTTGAACTCACTATGCAGCCCAGGATGCTCTTGAACCCCTCCTGCCTCAGCCTCACGACTGCTGGGATTATAGGTGCATGCCACCATGCCTGGCAAATGCCTATTTCAACAGCTTCTCAAATACAGTCTGCTTTACCCCCAAAAGGATACAATATACTTTTTCCAGCTACCCAACAGATCTATCACTACACATTTTAAAAAGATTTTAATGACGGCCACTTTCTACACAGATATGACACTACACTGACAAATGCTTCTCCAAAAAGACTCAGTTGACAACACTAATGCAGGCCGTCTAACTCCAATATCATCCGGTACTTTCAGGTTTTGGTGACAACATATTCCTCATTTACAAACTTTATATCCAAACTGAAACCAACAGATCCTCCCATTAATACATTCAAAAAGAAAAAAAAGTAATAAAAACTCTTCTTTTGAGATAGAGGCTCTGGGAATTGTTCTTAATCCCTCCTGGCGTCTCTAAACCACACATGTGGCCATTAGATGCAGAGGCTCTCACAGACCCTCAGTCTGTGACCTCCACACCCAGCTGCCCACTACACCCTGGGCCACAAAAACACCATCCACACGCTTTGCTGGACACTAGGCCCCTGAAGACAGCACTGAGCCAAACAGGGATCCCTGGGTATAGTCCACCTGCAGGCTCCCTGCAGGCTCCCCTGTCCTTAGACTCTTGCCAGAAACCAAAGTGACAGAGCAGATATGCCCTTTCTAGGCACCGTGACTGCCTGGAAAGCCCCTGGGATTAACTAATTGAACAATCATGGAATTCCTCGACTACGTGGTGGAGCTCAAGGAAGAGTAGCTGCTTTGCAGCCATGAGGATACCCCTAGTAAAAGGCAGGTGAACCCAAGAAATGATACATGTGGCCCAACATCAGGCAGGCATCTTAGCACTGTCAGCCCTGGTCAACAAATGCCCTCATCTCCACATTTACTAAAAGTTACTGAACTATTCCCTAAAAACTATCTCATTCAGGGCTGAGGGGGGAAAAAACACCAGCTCTCTGGGAATCTCTCACCTGACAAATATGCGAAATATACTTAGGCCACAGAAGAAGGATTTGCCAGAGCAACCCTTAGTCCCTCCAGAGTTACAGATACTACCAGGAGAACCTCGGCTTCCTCCCAAAAAAACAAAAGCAACATCGCAAACAAAAAATTCTCTCAAGTACAGGTAAACATTCTATCAAGCACTGGTGTTACTACTACTGGCTTGGGTGATGCACTGGTTTAGTTTACAACTCAGAAAACCACATATACTCCAGTGAGTTCCTACTTTAAAAGGATACCCCAATCCCAAGCGCTAAGTGACTCCATCCTGGCTCAAACCATCATCACTGAGTATGGCGTCGCCTCAGACAACAGAGCACCAACTCAGAAACCTGCTGTTGGAAATGACTTCTTGCATCACACTTAGACCTCCACATAGCAATGCTATAGATTGCCTCTCTGACACAAAATAGATACACAATTGTTTCGTTTTTCCTCCTGGACTCACTGTCTGCTTAGGGCACAAGCCTGGTATATTACTTGCTCTCTCCTCAAATGCACACCTCCACATATCCGCACCAGAAGGAAAAGCTGGTATAGGTTACTAAAATTAATGGACATTACTGCTTTCTCCAGGAAGCACCTCCTCCCTACAAATAAACACCTTTGCTTCCTGGGAAGAGACCCATCTACTCACACGCGGACTTCTACTACCCTCCTCCTCCCACCTTCCCCACTAGCCTACAACCTCTGCTTCCTCTTGGTTATACACAATACCAACAGTCTTTACATATGCTCTCCTGAGTTATCACTTTATACCCCCCAGAATAAAACTGCAAGTTTGTTTGTTTTCTGTTTTGTTTGAGACAGGGTCTTGCTACGTATTCCAGGCTGCCCTTGAACTATGTAGCCAGGCTGGCCTTGAATTCATGGCAATCCTCCTGCCTCAGCCTTCCAAATGCTGAGACTACCGGCGTGCATCACCATTCCCACTTCTAAAACTGCAAATTCTGACACAGGTTCTGACGCTCCTCCAGCTACCATAATGAAGGGGCAATGTGACAAGATCTGCAGTAGCTTCTAAGAGTGCCTGCCTGACATATCATAGCAAGATTTTATTTCAAACAAAACAGAAAACAGAGAAACAGAAAAAAAACAAAAACAAACTTGCAGTTTTATTTTGGGGGTTACAAGGTCAGGCTCTAGCAGACAGTGAGCAACAAAGTCTGTGGCTGCAAGGAAATGAATTTTGCCCATGATCTAAGTGCATGCAGAAACAAATTTCGCCCTTTGTAAACTTTCCCAGTTAAGCTCCGTGAGACTACAGCCTGGCCAGTGTCTTGAGTACAATCAAGTAAAATCCTGAGCAGAGACCCTACTACCAAAACCATGTCTGGATTCCTATTTCAAAGAAACTATGAGATAAATGTGTGCAGTTTTAAACTGTTAAATTTGTTGGGCATAAATAGATAAATACAAACATATTATGTGAACACTAAATCCCTGTCTTGGGGAGGGGCAGGCATTATTCTTTTGGGTCTAGCTTCTTTCACTCCAAATTATGCTTATGAAGTTATTTTCCTATTTGTGAAAATTAAAACACATTCATGCTTTATTCTATTTTATCTCAATTTATATCTTTTGAACAGATATGTTTTCCTGTCAGTTCTACACTGAAGAGTAAATTCATTCTTCAGCTTTTCCCCCAACATAAAAAAAAGACTCTAGTATCAAACCTAGAAGTAATCCCTAACACACTTCCTTTTGTCTCTCCAGAAATGTAACCGCCAGTCCATAGAAAGTGTTCACCATCTCCCACTCCCTTCCCTTTCAGCATGGCTGACTCCAACACTTCTGGGTATGCATGCGTGTGCGTGTGTGTGTGTGTGTGTGTGTGTGTGTATCTTGAGTTAATTATCTTTTCTTAGCTTCACACACTCCCCCATACAAAGATAAGAGACACTAACACTGTCTTCCATCTTCCAAGCTTTTATCGATTTATAATGACATATTTGTCTCCTTGATTGTATACTAGCTTTCTCCACAAGCTCCCTAAGAGCATCATTAGGTGGAACTCAGGCACTCATTGATTTTCAGAAAACACAAGAAACAGAGAAAACATTTAAACACACTGGAAGAACACAATCAGAACATATGAGTTCCTCATAGAGTAAGTGAATCTTCCAAATGACAATACAACCGAGAAACAGGAGTCACTGCTCTAGATTCAGAGACTTAAAGACCTAAACAATCTACAATACACAAACCTCGAACAGTATGAGAACCTAACAACCCCAAAACACATGCTGTAACAATGTGGAAAACTTTACTTTCTTACACAGGCTATATATTCGGAACATTATTTTTATTTTCTTATTTTAAGAGATGCGTTACCAAACATTTAAAGCTCAACAGCATGACTCTGATTTTCAAAAATTACATTCTTTCAAATGGGTCACTATATATATATATATATACACACATGTATTTTTTTAAGAAAAAATAACATATTAAAGTATTATAACGCAACAAAGTCCCATCTTTTTTTCCTACAGATCCCTGCTGGGAAGCTCTGTGGGGAGGCACAGGCACTTCAGATAAAGAGAACGGGAGAGTACTGTTTTCCTTTAGCAGAATGACTTGCGGTCTGTCTACACGCGATTATAGGTATAGACGGAAACAGGCACGCCGTACGCACCCATGAAAAATAGCCTTCTGCCTGAATACGATGCGTCAATACACAGGCCGCGAAAAGACAAAGCCGCCCCGACACGCGCCCGCCCGCACGGCTCCCGGGCCGCCCGAATCCCGCAGCGCGCGCTCCGCGACGACGGAGACGGCGCAGCCGCCGCGACTCCAGCCCCGCAGAGTCTCCGCCTTCCGAGGAAAAAGAACTCCGCGGAGACTGCTCTGGAGGCTTCTGAAGACGCGGTGGCCGG
>PVJO010020843.1:0-30077 GCA_004026905.1 Hystrix cristata
AGTACATGGTGAGAGACATATATCTAGTTTTAATTTTCGACATGTGGTTAGCCAATTTTTCCAGCACCATTTGTTAAATAGGCTATCCTTCTTCCAGTGAGGGTGTTTGGCTTCTTTGTCAAAGATGAGGTATTTGAGTGTGCCTGGGGTTGTTTCTGTATCCTCCAATCTATTCCATTGATCCTCAGGTCTGTATTTTGCCAGTACCATGCTGTTTTTAACACTGTAGCTCTATAGTATAGTTTTATGTCGGGGACTGTGATGCCCCCTGCTTTTCCCCTGTTGCTTAGGATCGTTTTTGCTATTCTTGGTCTCTTCTGTTTCCAGATGAAATTCGTGATTGTCCTTTCCATTTCTTTGAAGTATGTTAGTGGTATCTTGATTGGAATTGCATTAAATCTGTATAGTAGTTTAGGAAGTATAGCCATTTTCACAATGTTGGTTCTTCCTACCCAGGAACATGGGATGTCCTTCAATTTTTTGATATCCTTTTCAATTTCTTTTTTTAGGGTGCTGTAGTTTTCGATGTAAAGGTCTTTTACTTCTTTTGTTAGATAGATTCCTAAGTATTTCTTTTGTGTGCAATTGTGAAAGGTGTATCTTTTGTTATTTCTTTTTCGGTGGGTGTATTGTTTGTGTATAGGAATGCTATTGACTTTTGGGTGTTGAAAAGACAGAGGAATTTTTTTTTTTTTTTTTTTTTTTTTTTGGTGCTGGGCATCGAACTCAGGCCCTTGTGCTTACAAGGCAAGCACTCTAATCACTGTGCTAAATCTCCAGCCCCGCTTGAGAGGTTTTTCATATTCAGCTTTAACTAGCCACACAGTTGGGCTACACAGCATGCCCCAGATCACATCTTATTTTCTAGGTTTTAATGATCTCTCAAATGAAGGGGGTATTACTGAAGCTTTTCCTAGCTCGAACATTCTTTGGGTCACTATGTAAGACTATGGTAAGTAGGCGGAAACTATGTGGGGTTGGTAGGCTGGCAATGAGGAACTGGCTAAATTCTTTCTTTACTGCTTAGAGTCTTAATGTGGCTGTTTTATGTACAAAGCAGGGATGATATTTATTTGGTTGGAATGAAAAATAAATTTCTACGTCTGTCAAAAAGGAGGCGCTTCACATGTGCTGTTTGTCTGGTCATGCACCCCGTGCTGAGCTGTGAAGGTGGCGCTGTCAGGGTCAGCTTTTCACATTAGGTCATTTATAAGACAGTTCAGATGAGTGAGAATTTACATGATGTTACAAAATCCTCCCCTTGGCATTATTCAAGGCTGCAGGTCTCTTTCTTATTTTATCTCCTCAGACCAAGAAGAGATTCCTATTTCAAATTATGTCAACATCTTAAAGTTGCCCAGAGGACAAATTAGAGAAGAAAGATGAGCTAGCTGCCTGTGTTGCTACTGTGTCAACTTGATTAAAACACAGTAAGCAGGATCCAAAGCACACTGTAATCCAGGGGAGCTCAGATATTGTTCACAGTCTATCCCAAACCAAATAGTAATTTAAAACAAAAGCCAAGTAATCAATCAAAAAAGATGTCACTCCTTTGGGGACTCATTTTTTAAAAAAAGTAATTTATATGTTAGCCCAAAAGATGGTAAAATTGTTCCTAAGATAGGTTTTGAAAAGTGGAAGCCCACTGAATGGAAGCAGATAATGTGATGGAGAGGTCATAAGCTACTTCTCTGTGAACTCCAGAGCTGCAAATTTCAGAAGCCAAAGTGGGCACATAAATAGCTTTGCTCAAGCTGACTAGCCCCTTTTCCTTCATATAACCAGATATGTTTTAAATATGTACAGCACTTAAAAATGTTTAAGTTCTTACAGGAAAATCTATCATGTCCCCATGAATCGATAAACAGGGTGTTTAACCACGTTTGTAGGTTTGTAAACTCGACACTTTAATATCTTCCACATGTGTGTGTGCTGGGCACCTTGCAATGCACAACTTGATGTGCCTGAGACAATGGCCTCCTGCCTCACTCATTGGGATTTTTTTTTCTTTTTTTTTTTTTTTTTGATGCTGGGGACTGAACTCAGGGCCTTATGCTTGCTAGGCAAGCACTCTACTACTTGAGCTAAATCCCCAACCCCATGAATTGCGCTTTTCAAACATAAACTAATCAATAGTCCACACCCCCAAAATACCACCATTATCAGGGTCTTAAAATCTGTGTTATGATCCCTCTGCCTTAATCACCAGGGCCTGGTGCCAGACAGTCCCTGAACCCCAGAATCTTATGACATTGTTCAAACATGCCAATCCAGAGCCTGCTTGTCCTGCTCGACTTGTCACTTCCCTTAAAATCACATTGAAGTCTCTTGCCTCCATGGCCCCCTGGGCAGGATGCTGCTCCTTTCCTTATAATCTGTAACTATACTGACTCTCTTTTCCAGGGCAGTCAGTTTCTGACCCGCTGACCTCACTATCCACCCCCCGCCCATGAAATGTATTAAACCTTGAACAAGAGGAAGATCTGACGGGTGTAAGGGGAGAGAGACTCCGACACTCTGATGGTTTTTCCTGGCTCCTAGCTCTGGGCTCTGTCCCTGCACGGTGTTCTAGTGGGATATGGGATGGAGTGAAAGCATTCTAACCAGGGTCATGGCAGCACTCTGGGCATTGCCTGGAAGGTGTTGCCTGCGTAGCTTGGGCATTTCAAGTCCTTAATCTGCACATGCTTCATAAGAGCAGTTAAAAGCTTTGTATTTCAGAGACTATGTCACATTACTTTATTTCCCATTTATAAGTAGACCCCTCACCACTGATCTGCCATTTTATGACTGCCACAGCTATGAAAGTGTTTGACTTCAAATTCACTTCCCATGAACTAAGACCACATTTGTCTGTTTCACAGCTGTTTTCCCAGACTGAGTATATCTAGCACAGAGTTGGCACTGGCTAGGTGTTAGTTGAATGACTGAACAACTAAATAAATCATTTAATTACAAAATTAGTTTGTCACAAACCCATCCAGAAGTTTGTGTGCATTGGGTGCAAAGAACTTCAGGGGTTTCTGTGGTAGACTGAATAATGACTTCCACCAAAGACATTCACGTTCACTTTCCTGGAACCTGTACACGCAGCCTGATGTGGCAAAAATACAAAGTGTCTTTGCAGATGTAAGTGAAGAATCTTGAGATGGGGTGAATAGTCTAGAGTATTTTGTGTACCCCAAATCCAGTCTGTCTTTCCAACAGAGAGGCTGAAGGAAAAGACAGGCACAGAGTAACCACAAGGGAGGCAGAGGCTGGAGTGAGGCAACTACCACCAGGGAACCCCAGAAAGTGGGATGAGGTAAAGGATTCTCCCCCAGATCCTCCAGAGGTGCATGGCCCCGTGACACACATGGATTTGAAGTTTCTGGCCTTAAGCACTATGGGAGAATACATTTTTGTTGTTTTAAACTCCTAAATTTGTCATCATTTCTTACAACAGACTTAAAAGCCTAAGACAGTTTCTGGGGGAAATTGTTGGGTATTTCTCTCTGGAGAATTCTAAAGAGATTTTTGTGGCCACTTCCTGGAGTAGCCCAAGGAGAGGAACTAGATTTTGTGATCTATAGTATTTCCTTTGCAAAGGGTTTTTGTTGATCCTGAGAGAGAGGGCATGGTTTCTTGGCTTCATTTGCTCTCCTCATTGTAAATGACCCAGTTTGAGGTAAGATGAAAGGAAGAAACATGTGTAAGTGGGTATAGAACTCCCAAAGGATTAGGGTACTTAACTTCTATCATCGTCAGCCCTTTCTCACACTGGCCAACCTATGTCATTTAGATAGAAGGGAAGAAAGTTGTTAAGATTCATATTCGATCATCCCTGCATCACCTAGGGATTGTATTTCTTTTCTACTGAGTCAATATTAGAAAGGATATTTCCAGAGAACTTGTTGCCTTCAGTGGGATAATCCTTGAAGGTAAAGAATGTACAAAGTGGATTTCTAATGATATACCATATTTGTTTCTGGTGAAGATACTGTATTTTATGTGGTATTTTCTTGCTGCTTTTGATGAATTTGAGGGCCCTTATACAATTTTTAGCTTCATTTTTTAATCACTTAAGAAAAGCAGAAGCTTCTAAAATATTAACGAAAACTTGCTCCTTATTGTGAAACAAACTTAGTGAAAAGATACCAGTATATATTATTCTAATTATTTAGGTATGAAATGTTAGAATACTTGAAGTTAGGTTCACAAATATATATAAATTATGTCCTGTCTGACAGATAACTATGAGAGCAATTTTGAGTTTTCTTTGAGAGATCAATGTCTTATACAACAAGCTCGTAGCCAAGAAGACAGAACCTATGTTTTTTTGTCCGTTTTAAGCAGCATGACTTGGTTTTAGATTATACAGACTGTAAAAATTGACGTCAAAATACAGTTTAAAGATATACTATGTTATATGCCATATTTAGTCAAAGTTACTAATGTTTCTTTCCTTATTATAAAATTTTATTAGCTCTGACCTCCAGGACATTCCCTTGACCACAGAGCTGAGTTGTGAGACTGTCTTTTGGTCTCCGTGTTGTCTTCAGCCTGTATTCAGTATCCAGGCTCTACCTGGTTCTTACACACTGATAACTCGCTTCTCTGTGACAAAGGTCAAAAGACCGCTCTTCTCTGGAGGTAGAGTTTTCTCTCATCCTGCAGCCCTTTTGTACCACTTTTGCTGGACCACTTTTGTACACAGTTACTTGGTGTCTGAAAGATCCCTGAGTCGACTTTATTTTGTCTACTTAGTTAGTCCCAGTGGGAATTCGTTGCTTCAGAACTTGCTTCTCATAAGCTTTATTTTTGCTTTCCAGGTGCATGTAAGCCATTTAGAGCCTACCTGCTTTGCCTAACCTACAAAACTGTACTAGTTGTAGGTTAAGTAAATCTTCTAGAAACTCACTGTCACATTGCTGGGTGGCACATAATCTCTTCTTGCTCCTCTCCCCTGGAACTTCTCTTGGCCGCCTCCCTTTCTAATCTGTGACACTTGAATTGTAGCATCTGGCAAGTCTTATGATGAAGGGCGCAGTCACCTGAATGCAAACTGGTTTTAACAAGTTTAACAAGTGTCTCTCAAGTAAAGCTCATTGTGTGCTTCTGCTACCTGGGGTCATGTCAGTTTCCTTGATCAGCTCTCCAATCCCTCAAACTCACTATACTTATCTGGCAAAACTACCCTTCAAAAATAAGGAAATTAGGATTTTCTCAAATAAAGAAAAACTGAGAGAAGACTTTTTGTTTTGCCAGTAAATCTGTCCTAAAATACAGTAAATGCTAAATATATTCCTTAAGCTTATATTGGGTAGCAACTCAAGTCCACATAAAGGAATAAAGGTTAACTACGTGGGTAAATATGAAAGACAACACATATCATCTTTTTATTATATTTAAACAACTACATAAAGTAATAATTATTAATCTATGTTGATGGGCCTACTGTATACATGTATAAGTTGTGATGATAGCAGCAGCAGAGTGGAATCGTGCTATATAGGCAAAAAGGTTTGATGTACTACTGTAATTAAATTGATTTTAATTCAAGGTAGGTAGTCATAATGAAGAATCTTAATTGGAATCTCCAGGGCAACCATGAAGAAAATGACTCAAGAATATATAGTAAAAGAAATTACAAAGGAATTAAAACTGTACACTAAAAATATCATTTTAACATAAAAGACCAGTAAAGTAGAAATTGAAGAACAAAGACATAATACACACAGAGAAAAAAAATGGCAGAAGTCAGTCTTTATTGGTATTTACGATAAATGTATATAGATTACCTTCAACAAAGAGGCAGATGTTGTTGGAATGGATAGAGCAAAAATAGAGAAAGCCCATAATCCAACCATATGCTGTGTGAAGAGATTTCTTTTAGGTTGAAAGACACACTAAAATGATAGAAAAGAGTAGTCATGTAAATTTTAACCAAAATATAGCTGGAATAGGTGTATCAGGAAAAATACACTTTAAGACAAAATTTGTTACTGGGGCAAAGAATGACATTATGCAATGATAAAGGGATCAGAACATCTAGAAGATGTAAAAATCATAAACATATGTGCAGATAACAAAGGAACCCCCAAATAAATAAGGCAAACACTGATAAAACTGAAGAGAAAAATAGATAATGCAAAATAATAGTTGAAGACTTGAATGTCCCACATTCAGTAAGATATAAAACAATGGGACAAACCAGACATGGTGATACATACCTATAATCCCAGCACTCTAGGAGGCTGAGGCAAGAGGATCTCAAGTTCTAGTGCAGCCTAGGCATTTAGTGACTTAGTGAGACCCTGTCTCAAAATTTAAAAAGAAAAATAAAAATGGGTTGAAGATGTAGCTCAGTGTGAAGGCCCTGGATTCAATCTCCAATGCCACAATAAATATGAATAAATAAATACACAAATGAATAAATAAAATGAGACAGAAAATGGGCAAGAAAATAGGAGACTCAAACAATACTACATAACACCTAAGCCTAACAAACATCCACAGAACAATAGCAATAGCAAAATGTATATTCTCAGATGCAGATAGAACATTCTGCAGGATAGACCATATTTAAAGTAATAAAATAAGTTTCAGTAAGTTTGAAAATTTTGAAATCATACAACATGTGGGAAGGGAAGGAAGATAGATGATGTACAATGTGCTGGGGCAGAGTAGCATCAGTTCTTATTTGAAGCCTTCTATTTTCTTCCTATTAGGTAAAGAAGCAAGATTTATGTTGATGCTGAATATGAAAGAACCATAATGGGCTGTGTAGTCCCTGCTAAGGTTTGCATGAAGTTTGATACCCGAGAATTTGTGGTAAGTATCAATACAGCACTTGGGCAACTTCTCTCTCTTATTTCTTTCTACAACAAAATGCAAACTGGGGAGAAAGTTACTCTCAAAAGACTGGAGAGAGGAACTGGTCTCAGTTAATTTATTGCCAGACAACCCAAGTGATTCAATAGACAACTGAGTTTATTTCTGTTATGGAACAAAATTGGGGAGAAGATACATGCTATAGTTCGAATATGGTTTGCTGTCTCTAAAACTCATGTTGGAATGTGATTCTGAATGTAGCAGTGTTAAGAGGTGGTGAGTCTTTTAAGAGAGATTGATGCCGTTCTCATGGAGCTGGGGGTGGGTTTATTTTCACTACAGCAGGTCGTTACAAAGCAAGCTTCTCCTCGCATTTGCCCCTTTGTACATGCCCATTTGCCCTTGGGTTTTTCCTCATGAATTGAAGAGCCTTTGCCAGAGCCACCATGCCTTTGAACTCTGCAAGCTCCAGAATCACAAACTCATCATAAAATAAGCTTCTTTCCTCCATAAGTTACCCAGGTTTAGATATTCTGTATTAGCAACAGAAAATGGACTGAGACAATATATATATTCATCCAAGACTGCAGTTTCACTGACCATTTTCAGTGAAAGTGAGGAGAAATAAATGCAGTTGTCTATTACATTACTTGGGTTGTCTGGCAATAAATTAACTGAGATCAGTTTCTCCCTCAAGCCTTTTGATAGCAACTTTGCAGAATTTCAACTAACTGCAGTGTCTTTCGGGTGCTATCAGCAATAGCAAGCAGCTCCCTAGGCAACTGAAAACTCCACTTTCCCATCAGTCACACTGAGATCTACCATCAAGAGTGCCTTCAGAACCACAAAGGCTCCCTGTGTTACTCACTGATTGAGCGGTCAGTCGCAAAGTCCCTACAGCAAGTGGCGGGGGTGGGAGCACCCTTCCTGGAGTAGAGTTCCTGGTGGGTCCAGCTGTGCCTGGAGTATGCCCGCCTCTCCGGGAAGGACTGAGAGTCCCAGAGTCAGCCTGTCTCTTATTAGGCATGTTCTAGTTTGTCCTATGTGACGTTTGTGGAAATTAGCTGAGCCCTGAAATATAAAGGGCTAAGGATGTAGAGCACATTGGCAGAAGCTAAGGAGAAAAATGAATATAGGAAAGTGATTTAGACAGAGATTAAGGAGTAGTGATAGGAGGCCTGAGGAGAACAAAGAATGAATGTAGAGGGCTTAGTTGGACAAGAAAGTTATAAACGTGGAAGGTTATAATGAGAACGATCTAAAATATTTTGGAGATGGAAAATTTTGAGTAAATAATGAAGCAAGGATGTGACCTTGGAAGAGAATGGTAGGAGTAGGGAGGAGGACTTTGGAAATGATGAAGGCAAGTGGCGAGGGACCAAGATGCAGTGTGGATCTCAAAGATGAACACAGAAGTTTTGAGGCTAGCAGGTGGGGTAGAGGAAGATGCCAATGTTACAATGTCCTCTTTTTGTTTGGATGTGAGCCCTTGCTTCAGTGGAAGACGACAGAGAGCCCAGGTTCCTAGAGTTCCATCAGGCTGGTCTGGATTTTCTGTTTTAAAGAGGCCATAGTTAAAAAGCAAGTCTCCAGATACTGTCAGCATTTTTATTTTATACTACACTGCAACAACTTGATAGCATGAAAGCAAATAATTCAATTTAGAAAACATACAAAGGACTCGAATAGACATTCATGCAAAGAAAACATACAGTGGCCAACAGGTACATAAAAATGTGCTCAAAATCATCACTCACCAGGAAAATTCAAGTCAGTCCCACAGTGAGTTCGCACTTTACACCTGTTAGGATGACCATTATCAAAAAGACAAGAGGACTCTAGTACTCGGTGGGTGGAAATGTAAATTAGTACAGCTGTCATGAAAAGAACCTACTATGTAGGTTCTTCAAAAAAACTTAAAACATCTATTGTGCGACCCCAGAGTCTGTCTTTTGGGTTTATAGCTAAAGGAATAAAATCATCACTTCACGAAAATATTGGTACTCACATATTCATTGCAGCAGCATTTGTGGAAACAACACCATGTGTCCATTGATGGGTGAATGGATTAAAAAACATATATATATATACACACTGTTCATTCTTAAAATTTAAGGAGATCCTGTCATTTACCGCAACATGGATGAAGCTACAGGACATTATGATAATGCACTATCCCAGACACAGAAAAATATGACATGATCTCTTTTATATATGAGAATTTAAACAAAAGAATACATAGAGAATAAATTGGTTATGGGCAGAGATAGTATTGGGGAGGAAATGGAGAAGTGTAGGTAAAAACGATGCCAAATTGCAGTTTGTCGAATGAACAAGTTTAGAGAGCTAATGTACAATATGAGTAGTATAGTTAATAATATTGTTGTATTTGGAGTTTTTCCTCAAAAGTAGATACTCTTGCCACACACTAAAACAAGTATTTCAAATGATGGATATGTTAATTTCTGACAATAGCAACCATTTCACTATGTATATGTAGATCGAAATATCATATTGTATATCTTAAATACATAAAATTAAAAATATAGAAAAATCTTACTTTGGGGACAGCACAACAACATCAAAACAATTAAAAAAATTTCAAATCTGTGGTGTTGCATGCCTGTAATCCCAGCGGTCTAGGAGACTGAGGCAGGAGGATTACAATTTGGAACCCAGCCTGGGCAATTTAGTGACTTCATGAGACCTTATCTTAAAATTAAAAAAAGGCTGGGGACGTAGCTCACTATGAAGGCCCTGGGTTCAATCTCTACCGCTGCAGAATAATAATAAACACACGAGCAGCTGACACGAGTGATGCATGTGCTTGAGCATACATTAGCAACATATGCTTGTACATACGTGAACATACATGAACACTCAACATCAGGGATCTGGTGTGCTAAAGTTTGCAAACCACAGCCCAGTAGTAAAAGTGTTTGAGGAAGGAGAAGAGCGACAGGGAATGTTAAAGGAGACTTGCAGAAATCGTGACAAGCGGAGCTGGGTAAATAGGTGAAAGCACCTGGGGAGGAAGGAAGACATCACGGGCAAAACAAGTGACCTGGAAGAAGCCCAGAGTGTGACCCAGTGAGTCTGTATGGCTAGACTATTAGTTGGACTGGAAGGAAAGGCATCTATTGAGAAATTTAGGGATTAAAGTGAGTGGCAGTGATGCAACAAAGAGCTTATGAAACAAACATGGGTTCAGCACGCTGTTGGCTTTATTGGAAGCAAATAAAAAGCTCTTTAAGATTATGAAGCAAAGAACTGCCCTGGTTAAAGTGATATTTATGGGAGAATAGACTGACAGAACCACAGAGGTTAGACCTGAGCGGGCAGACCCTAGAATGAGGAAAGTCAGCTCTTAGGCAATTCAGGTGACCCGGAACTGACAGTCTGCGGGCTCAGAATAAGGGAGTGATGGTGTGAAAGGACAGATGGGACACTGAATGACATGGGTGGGGTGTGGTACCTAAACATATAGAAGGGGGATTCTGTGGCAGAGATAATTTTTTGAGTGCTTTGGGTGGAAGAAAGGTGGTATTGTTAGGAGAAAAGGTTTTAGGATAATTCTGTCTGTCTGTCTACCTCCCTGACTATTTCTGTGTTGAGGATTGAACTCAGGCCCTCATGCCTGCTAGGCAAAGGCAACGGCTGTACTGCTGAGCTATTTCCACCCCTGGACATTGACTTTGAGGCAACTCTCTGTCCTTGTTTAATGATCTAAGTCATTTAGATAACAGTTAACTTAGTACTTGTGTAAGAAGCTATTCTGAATGGCAAAATATGTTAGAGTAACGGATTCCTCTTCTCTAACAGTTTACTTGTATTTTGTATCATAGCAATATTTGCAGCGAATGTTAATGAGAAGAGGGAGTAATACAGAAACAAAATACACAAATAAGATTTCATACCAACAGCAGGAGTTGTTGCCAATATCTACATTGGGAGGGAAAGTGAAAATGTAATAACTTTCTGCTGCACATATTGTATCTAATTTCTTGGTATTTGCCCTCATACCAAGCAGTTCTCCGGTAGACATCAGCTGGGTACCCTCTTTCTTTCTTTACTTCACATACTATCCACCTTGAGATAGCATCAGATCCCATAGGTCAATGTTTCAATCCCACAAGTCACCCCGGCCCCTCTCTACTGGTTTCTGATGCTAAATTCTAGTAATAAATTGTCACCCTAGCTCTGTGTGTCTACAAACGGGGTTTCTACAGTTCTCTCCTTGGGTTTGATTAATTTGCTAGGATAGCCCATAGAAATCAGGGAAGCACTTATGTTTATGAGTTTATTATAAAGGATATTGCAAATGATAACCAGATGGAAGGGATGGCCTTTCTGGGAACACCACCCCATGGACACCTCCATGTGTTCGGCAATGCTCAGCAAATCTTCAATTCTTTTTTACAGAGCTTAATAGAATTTAATCTCCAGTCCTAGTACACCCCTGGCCCAGAGGTTGGTGGGTGGGGCTGAAAGTTCCAAGCCTCTAATCACTTGGCCTTTCTAGGGATCAGCTCCATCTATCACCTAAAAGCCCCACACTCTGTCACCTCATTGGAATAAATTCAGATCAAAAGACGTTTGTTATTAATACAGAAGCTGCTTCTATTACTGAGAAAATCCCAAGTGATTTATGAGCTCAGTGATAGGTGCCTGGGACAAAGACTAAATACATTTTATATGATATCAGATCTTCTAATTCTGTTTAAAATACTCTTGTATTTCTTCACATACAGTGCAGGAGTTTCTTTGAATGGAATTAGAGGGAAGCAGGAATAGGAGACAGGAAATTTGGGGAGGTTATTGGTTTTTAGCATCACTTTTTATCATGGTGAGAGAAAAACTCCTCAGTTAAGCTAATGCAAAAAGTGACATTTTATATTTATTGCATTTGGTAACAATTTTTTTCTACTGCATTTTCTATTTTTCATATTGCATTTTAAATGCAATTTTTTTCTATTGCATTTTTTCTATTGCATTTCTATTGTACACAGTTGTGTTTACGTACAGTTGTTTATGTATGTTCTTGGTATATTTCAATCTTTTGTAAGACTTTTCTTGCTTCTTTCAGAAATATTTTGATTTAGGTCTGGTTATAGACTAGTATTTTGTTTCATTTGTTGATCTTTATATTTTTATATAATTCACCCTCTTATGATTCATTAAGCAAAATAATTACCCATTTTAGGGTTAGTTCCACTAATTTATTCAGCAAAAAAAATGAAACTGTAAAAATAAAATTTGGGAAATTCAAGCTAATTATAATCAACTGATAAGTAATACTAATTTAGTTAAAATTTACTTTTACCATATACCAAAATAACACACTCTATCCTTCATAATCAGAGATTAAAGCTTATCCTTTATCTTTCTTACCTTTACTTCACTATAATGAGATAAAACACAATGTTCTTTAAACTTTAATCTTTCCAATTTAAGCCACTCTTGGTTAAGCAAATGTCACTCTTTTTATTTTCTTTTATAACATTGCTTTTCCTCTGGACTCCTTATAATTGCACACTGCAGTAGAAGTAAAAATGTGTTTTTGTTCCTGCAAGTCTGTGTACTTGCTGGTGATTATCTCTTTCCTACTTTTAGTAGATTGATTTAAAAAAGTACTATGGTCTTATATACCAACAACTCTTAGAAATAAATAATGTTTCAAATGACAAAAACAACACATGTGATATGATTTCTTTTGAGACACAAAATGAATCATCTTTGCCAAGAGTGTAAAGATACGCTGTGCAGAGTATCCCCGCACTTGGCTGAGTGTGACCTTGGTTTTCCACCCTGACCCTGGAATGAGTTTCTCTCACTGCCCAGCCCAACCCTCTGTTCTGTGCTCATTCCTCTTTTCTTGAAGATTAGGTCACAAGAAGAGGGGTCTTGAAAAAAAAAATATCCTTTAGAATTGAATTGTGTAAAACTTTTTGCAGAGTAGAAATAGCTTGGCTGGAAAAATATATTCCTTCTATTCACTCTGAAAATGTAGTTCCAAGTTAAGAACCAAAGGGATTTCATAAATCATATCTGGAATTCATACACATTTCTTTCTTTAAAAATTTTGTACAATTAGGAGTATATGAATTAGGAATATGCACAACATGTGAATATCTACAGACATATACATATTACTTACATGAACAATTTTGTTTTAAACATTTATTCAAATATTCCAATAACTGTGCAAAACGATCTGGAAACCCATGTTTGTTTTTTTTTTTATGGAAATGCTGCTGTTTCACAGCCCTCCATATCAAAATAGAATATTCCTACAGATGTGTGATAACCTAGTCTGAGTAATAGTCACTACAATTTGACAAAAGTTTATTAAAAACTTAGCTGTTAACTATTTAAAAGGGTCGTCCTTGGTGTTTGACTTTGAATCCTATTTCTATGGGCCATTTTTGTGGTTATTGGAGGCACACAGTATTATTGAGAACTGCTATAATGGAGATAAAAGTTTGAAATAAAAACTGGGGAATCTAGTTGTATCTCTAATGTCTTACTAAATGTACCAACTTTATAAATTTATAAGCAGCTCCTTAATCTCTTTGAATCTAATCAGTAAAATAAAGATATTTGTATGTAATTTACAGAATTTTTGGAATTGTTTGAAAATTTAAAGGAGATATTATACTTAGAACAATGCTAAGTTCCTAATAGAAATTTAGTAGATGCTTAGGGAAAATTTTTCTCTCTTTGACACATTTATTTAAGGTCTATCTTGGGCCAGGATATTATCTAGTAACTTGGGTAAGTCAACAAATAAACCAACAAAATCTCTGCTGTTGGGATCTATTTTTGTATATATTTGTGAGTATGTTTGCTGTGTGACATTAACAAATCAACAAATAAGTGATTAGCTAGTGGCTTATGTTACATGAAAACATCCACGAGGAGTAAATGGTTGTAGCAGTAAGCTGTGCTTTTTAAGATGCAGAAGAGTCCTCTCTGATAAATGTTAAATAAAAATTAGTAATTAAAATCAGGTAATCATCCAAAAGCCAAGGACTATTTCAATTCTTTTAGAAAAAAGCTTTTTATAACCCAATATAGCATCTATTTGCGCTAAACCCTCTCAAAGCACTAGAAATAGAAGAGCGCTTTCTTAACTTGATTAAGTAGCTACCAAAAACTCTACAGCTATGATGCAGGAGATGGTGAAGGATAAATGTTTAACCCATAAGACTGGAAATATGACAAGAATGTCTGCTTTCACGATGTTTATTAACATTGTTTAGTTGTTCCTTGGTATGCATGGAAGATTGGTTCCAGGGCTTCCACTTACACTAAAATCCAAGGATGCTCCAGTCTCTTATATAAAATGTCATAGAGCTTGCATAAAACCTATGTACATACTTCCATGTACTTTCAATTATCTCCATATTATGTTTACATAATAAACATAATACAATGTACAATGTATTATGTTTGTAAATATGTCTGGTACAATGTAAATGTTGTGTAAATAGTCATTGATTATATTATTTAAGGAATAATGACAAGAAAAATCTGTGTATGTTCAATATAGATAAAAATCTTTTAAAAAGTATTTTTGACCTGAGATTGGCTGGATTCATAGATGTGGAAAGTATGGATACAGAGAACCAACTTTTCTAGATGATTTATCAAGTGCAAGAAAGCAGGAAAAATTACTTTTTAGTTTGGAAAAATGTTTCTTTAGAACATGACACTTTTCCCCTGTGTTGTCAAGAAACTAGTGCTATTTTAACTATGCCATGATAAGTGAAACTCATGGATATTGGAAACATGCAAAAAAAAAAAAAGACACGTGTGTGTATATTGCAGTTTTCATTTAACTTGTTCTATTGCAGATGATTTCAGTATCTGTAGAATCTGTTCTCAGTGGGTTTAGTGTGGTACAAAGTAGCAAGAAAGAGGAGAAGAGAGAAAGAACACTAAGGATTATTGTTTGGAAGACAAAGGACCCATCCAGAAAGGTTTAATCAATTGACAGTCACAAATAAATGGGAGTAACAGCAGAGAAAATGTCTCCCCTTGTTGTGTGTGTGTGTGTGTGAGAGAGACATTATCTTGGATGTAGAAAATCTTACAGAATTTACAGCTGTAACAAAAATCCTACTAGATCTAATAATTAAATTTACCTAGGATGTGGGATCCAAGACCAGTGTGCCAAATCGATTGCATTTGTATATACCAACAACAAATAATCTAAAAATGAAATTAAGAAGAAAAATATACTCACAGTAGTAGGAAAAATATTAAAATGCTTAGGAATATATTTAAACAAGTATAAGATGTGTACACTAAAAACTGAAACATAGATGAGAAAAATTGAAGGGTTAAATGAAAAGCTATTCCATGTCATGAGTTGTAAAACTTATTATTTGTAAGATGAAATTTCTTTCCAAATTGATCTAAAGATTTAATGCAACCTATACCAAAATCTCAGCACGACCTTGTGAAATGTGAAGCCTAAACCCAAAACATATTTGGAGATATAAAAAACTCGGTATACCCAAAAATATTAACAAAAAGAACTACGTGAGAATTCATGTATGACCTGTTTTCAAAACTTACTATAAAGCTAAGAAAAAAAAGAATGTGCAGGCATAAATGTAAGGGCAAATATAATGATAAATTAGAATAGAGAATAGAAAAACAGAATCACAAGTTTATAGTCAGCAGATGTTGAACAAAGTTGGTAATTTTTTAAACAAACAGTCTCATTACAATTGGACATATACAAAAAAAAATCTAGAGTCTTCATTCCATACACTTCATTCCATTACATTATTTTAGACTCCCCACTTCATTCCAAAGCTATCTAAAATGGATCATAGACTTAAATATAAAAGCTAATATTTTAAAATTTCTAGAAGAAAACATTGGTTGAAAACAAGTGGCTTTATGTTTCACATACATTTTTTATATAAGAAGTAAAACAATAAATTGGGCTTTATCAAAATTAAAATCAATTGTTCTTTAAAAAGGTATCAAGAAGTGAGAAATAAGCCAAAAACTAGGTGAAAAATTTATAAATTATTTACCTGATATAAAACCCCTATCTAGAATCAATAAAGAACCCAATTCAGAAACATGAAGAAAATTTGATACAATATTTGGACAGCAATGTAGAAAAAGGAGATGAGAATCACAAATCATAAAAGATGCTCAATCCCATTACTAATTAGAGAAATAAAATGAAACATATATGCCACTATAAAAGGAAGACAAAATTTAGGAAAACCTTTAATGTCAAGTTTTGGCAAGGGCCTGGAAGAATAAACCATTTTCTTTAGGTTTGCACATACAGTTATCATTTAGCCCAGAAATTCTACTACTAAATATTTACTAGAGAAATACAAACAGCTCCACAAAAGAATCCATATGTGAATGTTCATAGTAGCCTTATTCATAACGTCTCCAAATTGGTATAACTAACATGGAGATCGTAATGAATAAACAGATTAGAAAACTACTTCAGAATAAAAATATCAATTATTGACGAATGCAATAGTATAAGGAAATATCTAAAATATTATACTGAACATATAGCATACTTTATGTGATTTCATTTACATGAAAGTTTAGAAAATACCAATCTATAGTGACAGATCAATGCTTGCCTATGGTCAGAGGGAGGGATTAATTATAACAAAGGAGGAAGTGTTGAGGGTGATGAAAATACTTTTCATTTTATTTCAGGTGACGGCTACATAGGTACTACATTTTCGAAATTTATTGAATGCATTTAAAATGGGTGCATTTTATTGATTATATCTTCATAAAATCAATTCTAAAAGTTAAATGGTACTGCAATATATATTCATGTGTGTGCATAGTTTTTCATTTTTCCAGTGGTTAATTGGTGCTACAGAAATGTGATTGCTGGTCTAAAGGATGACTTTGAATGTGCTTTTGGTAGATACTGCCAAATATTTCTCCATTTATATTACACTATTTTGCCTTCCTAATACTAAGATTGGAAGTCATTACTCAAGGCTCGACAACACTGCATTCTCCAAAGCTGTTTGTCAATCTAATAGGGAGATCTGAAAATTTGCTATATTTTTCATTTGCCTTTTAAAAATGTATAAGCAAGTTTGAACACTGGTTTTCTATCTAAGACAAACTTCTATGTGTTCTTTCCTTTACAGGGCCCTTTTTTGATTTAAAAAAAAACTTTAAAATCTATTTTTAAAAAGCACTTTGTATAGCAGGTATGCTAATCTGATTTGTGATATGAACTATAAATATTTTCCCCAGTTTTTCACTTTGCTTATAGTGCTTTTGCGATAGATTTAGAAACACATTTATAAAATTATGGCTGGGAGTTATAACTCAGTGGCAAATGCATGCTTAGCATGTGCAAGGCCCTATGTTTAATCCCCAGTATCCTGCCCCCAAAATCATTATAAAACGAATTAATTTTAAAATGAACATTTTTTAAAAGGTATACATTTGGATTTGGACTCAGTTATAAAATTTCCTTTACCTATAGCTTATATAGAAATTCAACAGGAAGATTTGCTTTATTTTTAGGATGGGAGCTATCACGGTGTTTTTATTTTTAGATGAGAGATACTGCAGAAGTTGTAATGGTGATGGTAATTATGTGGCAGAAAGAAAGGTCAATAGCAGGGAAAGGAAAGAGACACATGAGAATGGAATAAGATCTATTCAGCTGGGTGAAATTGTACAGGTTGTCATGGATGTTTTTAAAAATGTAGCATAAAAAATAGTAAAAAATGTCCCATTAAAAAGATGCAATTGTATTTCTACAATATTCTATTCTTTTGGTGGTTATGGTGCTGGGGATTCAACTCAGGGCCTTGTACATGCCAGGCTAGCACTCTACCACTTGAGCTTAATCCCTAACCCTAGTATTTCTACAATAGAAAAAACAAAGTTTTGCCTTAGTTTTCCTGCAAATATTCTATATGGAGAACTATCTTTTATAAAAAATGAAATTCTTGCTGAAATTCACATAATATAGCCATAGGGTATACACCATTGAGGAACACACCTAGCAGAAAGGAGGGCCTGGGTTCAGTATTCACACACAAAAGCAGGAGTATGGGAACAAAATAGAACTTAGCAGTGACTCACTATCCCTCCCCCGTGTCTATGGTATTCCAACACTGCAGACCCTGGAAAGAAGCAACTCACTCAAAAACACAGGAGAATTTTTTTCACTCATTTTTTTCCCCATTGTTTCTTTGGGTTTTGGGGGAGGTAGTTCCTTTTTTCATTTTTTATTTCATTTGTCTTTTTTCTTTCTTTTATTTTGCCATGTTTCTTCTTTTTCTTGTTTGTTCTTTTCCGTTACTTATATCTATTAATTTCCTTTTCCTCGTTTTTGAAAATATTGGACCCTTTATCTCACTTTTATCTCTTGTCTCATTTTTCTTTTCTTTATTTTTCAATTTTTATTTCTTTTATTCTCCTATTCCCTAACACCTCCATCTTCACTAGTGCAATCATTGAGCCTTATCAACCTTTAGATGTTAACTCTACACTATTACTGTAGAATTCTTTTTTATTATTTTTTGAGGCATAGTTTTTATGTTTAGTAGATATTTACTGCATGTCAGTATTTAGTTTGTACTTTATAGTGGTATATTATTCGTTCTTATGTCAATATTTAATTTGTCTTTTACTCTATTATTGGTCCTGATTTTGTTGCTATTGTTTGGGTGGCATGGTTGTTGCTATTGCCAATCTCTGGATTGCCTTTGTGTCATTAACGATACTATGGTGCATCCCCCAGAGGACTGAGTGGTGAGCTGATTACACTGCTTCCTCTCCTCCGACATTAATGAAAATGGTTGGATCTTGGGACAGGGGCACAGGCCTATAATTAGCCATGCCCAGAGTACATCGCTGAAAAGCAGACACTAAATAAAGAAATATTCATACTAGTATCAATGCAATTCCACTATTATTGACCCACAGACCTCAGCACATGCACACACACAAACACATACACTAGAAACATGAGAAGACAAGGCAAAAAATGCCTTCCAAAACTCCCAACTCCCCTGACACAGATCCATGGGGCATCAATGGGGAAGAAATCAAAAGCCACATAGCTGAATTGCTTGAAATGATAAAAGATGAGATTAAAAAAAGATCAATAAATTTCTCAGTGACCCACAGAAGATATATCTAAAACAAAATTGATTATTAAATCAATTACTGACTTTACAGAAAACACTAATAAAAAGCTAGCTGAGCTAAACAAAATTATACAAAACATAGATGACTAGTTTAGCAAAGAATTAGAGGCCATACCATACAGCAATCCATGGGATTAAAAATTCTACTGAAAGTATGGACAACAGAAGTGACCTATATGATGGTGGAGTCAGAACTGGAAGATAGGGTTGATGCTGGTGACCATATTCTCATAGATACCTTAAAAACAACAGGAGACCATGGTAAATGGATGCAACAGCTGCTAGATGGTACAATTAAGACTAACCTAAGATTAATTGGAATTAGTAAAAAAACAGAAGATAGCACAAAGGGCATATTAAGCCCTGTTTACAGAAAACTTTCCAAATGTGGGGAAAGAATTGAACAGAAAGATGAGGCAGATAGAACCCCAAATAGCCATGATCAGAAAAGAACCTCTCTGTGACACGGCATAGTCAAAATCCCAGAAGTCTAACATGGACAGATTTTTAAAAGCTGTTAGAGAAAAGCAATGAATCACTTATAAAGGTAAACTCATTAGAATTACAGTAGATTTCTCAACACAAAACTTTAAAGCCCAGGACAGTTTGGCATGAAATGTCTCATGTCCAAAACCAAAACAAAACAAAAACAAACAAACTTCCAGACCAGACCCATAGGTCCTGCATAATGTTCTTTCAAAATTTATGGAGAAATAAGATATTTCAGGGACCAAAAATACCTTCAGAAATTCATGACCACCACACCAACATTATAAAAATTCTCAAAGATATCCTAGAAAAGGATGATGAAGCCAACAATGAAAAACTGTCTAGTAGAATGAATACACCAGGAAGAGTGAGCAGTTAACCAGAAGGGAAGAAAGAAAAAGAAAGAAAATCAGCAACAGGAAAAGAATGTAATGACAAGATTGACCTTTAGGATTAACTCTCAACGTGAATAATCTCAATTAAGAAATCAAAAGACACGGATTGGCAAAATGGGTCAAGAAAGAAAACCTGATGGTCTACTGGGCACAAGAAACATATTTAAGCCAAAAGGAAATTCACAGATTAAAAGAAATTAAAAGATGGAAAACAATATGCTATGCAATGGGAACTCACAAACAAGTAGGAGTAGCTATCCTATTTTCAGACACGGTGGATTTTAATCCAAAATTGATCAGAAGAGGCAAATAATATCACCACATATTGGTTAAGAGAACAATTCAACAGAAAGAGATAACAATTATAAACATAAATGCACCAAACACTGGTATACTCAACTTCATAAAGCAAACACTACTGGACATAAATGATCAGATAAACGCTAACACAATCACAATCATGGGGGAACTCAATACCACACTATCACAAATAGATTTACTAGACAAAAAATCAACGAAGAAATACCAGTTGAATCAAACCTTCAAGCAAATGGGCTTAACAGATATCTGTTCCCCGCAATGACAAATTAACACACATTCTTCTCAGCAGCACAGGGAACTTTCTTCAAAATAGACCATAAACCATACTAAATCATTAAGCATGCTTAAGTAAAAATGAATCAAAATTATTTCATGCATATTATCAATCATAGTGCAATGAAACAAGAAATCAATGACAAAAGAAACTACAAAAATTATGTAAACACAAACAATACATAAGGGCATTGTCTCTATTTGATAAAAGACATTTATGACAATCCTGCCAGCATTATGTTAAATGAGGAAAAGTGAAAGTTTCCCCCCTAAAATCAGAAAAAGGTCAAGGATGTCCAAATATCATCACTCCTGATCAATATAGTACTTGAAACATTAGCCAAAGCAACCACGCAAGAGGAAGACATGAAATGGATATGTACAGGAAGCAAAGCCAGATTATCATTATTTGTAGAAGATTGAAAGACTGAAAACATTCCATCAAAAGACTCCTAGAATAATCAAATTTAATAATATATTAGGATACAAAATCAACACAAACAATAATGTTCCCATCAGAGACCTCTTCCCAGCATCTCCTTTGTCTGAAGCCTTCCACTCAAGACTAGGGGGTAGGTCTTCCTGGGGAGCAGCTCAGGGTGTCCAGCCCTCCAGTTGGGTTGGTTGTCCAAGTCCTAATTAAGCCAGACCTCCATCTTTGGCCTGGACCCGACACACTTACCTGGATGATCACTTTGTTTGTCCTTTGTTCTGGCTTTTGGTCTTCACCTGGGGGATGTTCCTTTCAATCCCATTTGTACTTCTTTCCACTGGACACTCTCAGCCCTGACCAAACATGGGAGGAACGGCCTGTGTCTCTCCTAAAGTCACCTTGTTAAGGTGCTTCCTCAATAACCTGCCCCAACTTTGTCTACAATCTTATCTCAAGCCAAATAACATGTTTTAACTTGGTCTCCAATCTTAGGTCAAAATACCTCATTTTTCCTGTAACAAGGCTGGGCCACATTACAGGCTAGACAATGGCCTTTCTTTGGCCAGAATATGGTTCATTAGATTTTCAGATCCTCTCTGACCTTAACTGCTTTTTCCAGTGTTCAGACAAATGGCAAGAAGTCCCCTATGATCAGACCATTTTTGCCCTCCTTTCTCCATTCACTCTGCTCTCCCTCACACCAGATAATTGCTTCCCACCCAACGTTTGGGTCCAAACTCTTCCTCACACAAAACTTTGATCCCACAAACCAACCCCCACCCTGTGCCCCTTACGTCTTCCCTTGATGCCTGTAACCTGGTCTTCCTTCCAACAGACCACTCTACTGAGTCTACCAAGTTCCCCAATCTAAAACCCTTCTAGCTTTTGTGAGAGGTTGCTGGTAGTAATGGCCCTACTCAAGTCTACAACCCATTCTCACTCTCCTCTCTCTCCCACATGGAGGCTCACATTGGTTCCTTCTCATCAAACCCTTCACATTACATTAAGGAATATTCCTTTGACCCCACCTGCCACGACATTCATATCATTCTTGCCACCCTCCTCCTGGATGAGGGATAAGTTTGGATGATGGTTACCCATGGAGCTCAAGATGACCACAAAGACCTGGGGGCAAATGCTGTCCTCAGAACCTCCAGGCAATGATCATCTTCCAAAATCCTCCCTCCCTCTCCACACACTCTACCCTTCTCCTCTTCACTCCCTCCCCTGACCTCTCGTCTTCATCCCTGCACCCACTCTCCTGATTCTTCCTGCATTTTGGGACACAGATTCCCCTTCCATCATGGCTTACCAGCCCCCTTTATACATCAAACTCACAGATCCCTCCACTTATCCCAAGGTACCCCAACACCTCTCCCTAACCTCTCTCTGGGGTCTCAGCCCCTTATTCTTTCCTACGAAAGGGACTTCGTCTTTCTTGTTCCCCTTACAACACACCCATTCTAGCTGAAAACAAAAAACAAAACACAAAAACCACTCAACAACTCTTTCCACCTAGTATAAGACTTCCAAGCTATCAGCTCAGCAGTCATTCCCCTCCACACCCCAAAGCTCCTAACCCCTGAACTCTACTTTCCACCATCCCTTCTACTACCACCCATGTTTTCATCATAGATCTAAAAGATGCCTTTTTCACCATCCCCTTTCACCCCTATTCCTAAGATCTTTTTACCTTTTCTTGGATGGACCCAAGACTTGGAATGTGTCACTTGGCTTACATGGACAGTCCTCTCCCAAGCATTTAGGGACATCTCTCCCTTGTTTGGCCACACTCTCAGCCGCGATCTCAATTGGGCTCTACCTCTCCATAGTAAAGTGCTCCATATGTCGATGATAACTTGATCTGCAACTCCTCTCCTCAAGACTGCCACTCAGACAGCTCTCTTTCCTCAGGCTGGCTGGATTTCCTGCCTTTGTTTTCCAAAATTGGCCTCATAGCGAGACCCCTTTATAATGCCTCCTCAAAAAAAAAATCCCCATAACCTCATGCCTCCCTCAGCTCAGGATATCATTCACAGCTGCCTTCCAACCACTCACCATAATCTCAACCACTTTGCCAGTATGCAGTTACCCCATCCCACAGGCAGCCAATACCTGGTTCACAGATAAAAGCTCTTTTCAAACCTCCAGTGGGCACCAGGTGCTCTGACTCCGGACACATCATTGAGACCCAATCACTTCCCCTGAAAGGCCACCTCATAACAGGAAAAACTCACAGCTCTAACCCAAACACTCATTTTTGCTTCCTCCTGGCTTTCTCACTACTTTATCACAACATTCCATGGTAGCAGGTGGAGGGACAGGGAGGTGTGCATAAGAGAAAGCAAGAGAGGGCTGAGCTCATCTGTGAAGCAAGCTAACACTCAAGACAACTAACCTTCTCTCATGGTAACATCAGTGCATTCATGAAGGCAGAGCTGTCACGATCTAGTGGGCTTCCATTAGGTGCTGCATCCTCTCACAGTCACCCCAGGGATGAAGTTTCTGCTACATTAATTTTGGGGCATACATTCAAACCACAGTACACTCTTCTGGAAAGATCCCCAGTAGGGGAATAGCTGGATCAAATGGAACCTCTAGTTCAAGTTGTTAGTTGTATGTTAAATATGTATTTTTTATATATATATATATATACACACACACACATATATGTATGTATATATGTATATTTTACTACTTTGCCACTTTGTCAAGCATGGGAGAGTAGATGTAAGGAATGAAGGAATACACTTCATCAATTGGCCCTCAGGAGTGCTCATTTAGAGCAAGCCCCAGGAGTAGGAGGGAGCCAAGGCAGAACTCTGTTCGACATGTTTTCCACACACTCATTGTGAATCATATTTAGCCATATTTAGTCTTGACTCTCTTTCCATTTCCTGTCATTTTTCCTATTTCATAGTCCATGCATAATTTTTCCTATCAAGATTTCAAAGTACTTTATAAATTGCTACTCTGCTTTAATCTTAATTGTTATATAATGATAGTTAAATAAAGGCCTGGAAAGAAAAAAACACATTTATCTTTCTTTGAAAAGAAAAATATTTACATATATATACACATATTATGGTTTTTTTTTCTCTCTAAGAGTAATGGAGGAACCAGGAAAATAACTAATTGCTGAAAAATACTGTGATTATTTATGGATACAGGCAGTTTGGTTACTTCCTCCACGTTTTTTTTTCTTTTTTTGCACATTCTCATCCCTTTCTTTTTTCCTTTATTTCTTTATCATTACAGAAATTGTACCTTTTGTAAAAGGATGTTTTAGTTCCAAGAATGTTTCTAGACACGCTCTTGTACCAAAGAAAATTTTCATTCCAGAATATATATAAAGGGAGCAGCAATCAAAAAAATTCTAACTGATGAATAAGCAAACAAACATATTAAAAAAAAGGATCCTTTGGTAAGTAGTCTCATTTTTTTCCAACAAACCCAGAGCACTGCTGTGCCATTGTAGCTGTGGGAAGAAGACAAATGCTTCTCTCGCTCATTGGAACGCATCATGCCAAGGTCCTACTCCAAATCATGGCATGTTCTGAGATGCTAGTCTGTGCCAGGCTTTACCAGATGCTTTGCCTACAAGATCTCATTTCAATTCTCAGAATGACTGTGTGAGTAAGTCAGTCCTGCCCTGCATAGAAACCCTTTAACAATTGGCCACATAAATGATGGTGATCACATAAGATTATAATGGAGTTGAAACTTTCCTATTGCCTAGTGATGTTGTATCCTAGGAAATGACATCCCGAGAGACTTTAATCACATTTGTGGTGATGCTGGTGTAAACACATCTGCTGCACTGCCAGTCATGTAGAAGTATAGCCTATAACAATTCTCTGTAGTACATAATACTTGTGCTACTGATTTAGGCATTTAGCACACTTTTATTATAATTTTAGAGTGTACTTCTGCTTATTAAAAATAGTTTACTTTAAATCATGTTCTGCTGGCCCAGCCCTACCCATCTCATGTTTACTGTGTCTCTTGATTGCCTTAAGAGGCCACATGGAGTGACTGACTGACACGATCTAGGCTTGTGTAAGCATACTCTAATGATATTTGCAAAATGATAAAATCACCTAATAATGTATTTCTCAGATTATAACCCTGTTAAGTGACTCATGATTGTGTCAGTAAGAACTTCATTATCTATATTATACAGATGTAAAACTTATTTGTGGGGGGATTCGTAGTCACTTTGCTCATAGCTGAGACTCAATACCTGATACTCACAAACTTAACAGGGAGAGGTTTATTTTAGTTCATGTTTCAGAAATGTCAGTCTTTATATAATTGGTAGCATGGTGGAAGGGCCTGGCCAGAGTAAAACTGCTCATGTTATGGTAGCCAGGAAGCAAAGTATAAAGGGAGGAAACATGGAAGGAGCAACATCCTACCAGGTCACACCCCCAGTGACCCACCTCTTCGCACCAGGTCCCACCTCCTAACACCACATTTAGCTCAATCACCCCCAGGATTCTATCACTTTTCAAAGGTCCTACCTAAGAGTGCATGACACTTTGGGGAGAGGCATCCAGATATAAATCATAACAGGATAACTGCTGAAATCCAGTTAGTAAGTTACATAGCTTAGAGGAAATCCAGATCTGTCTGCTTCCAAAGCCTTAGTTGGCATCTCAGTGAATGTGGTTATTCTTAGGCTTTGAAGTTTGGTCACGTCTCACTACTAGTCAATCTTGAACATCTAGTTATTTTATTTTTTATTTTATTTTTTTTTTCCGGTGCTGGGGATCGAACTCAGGTCCTTGTGCTTGCAAGGCAAGCACTTTAACCACTGAGCTAAATCCCCAGCCCCATCTAGTTATTTTAAACCCACCTAGTATATTTGTTAAAACGTGTCAAAAAGCATCTGCCTACCTTAATTAGCTGTGAGAGGGAGACAGTCAATAGTTTACATTAACTCTTCTCTCATTCCTATCCCCTGGCCTTACTGTGCTTTCTAATTTTGGAAATTTGAGATTTTCTTTTTTGTCACAGTAGATATTCATTTGTTGTCCTCCTAACATTAACTCCCATTTCATTTGATGTCCCAGTCCAACTCCAGTTCTGGGGCTGGTGTGAGATTGGCCGAAGTGTACTAGATAGATTCACTGGCCACAGGGATTGACTGGGAGATGGGCATGTGACCAAATCAGAATCATAGACATGTGTTGAGTCATTGGGAAAGTTCCTCTTTTCCTGACACCATCTTGGGGGTAACCATCGGAAGAGGCTTTTTTATTATTCTGGATGGTGTTGTGTGAAAATGTGAGGCTCAAAGTTGTTGCAGCCATTCGTAAGCAAAAGAGTCCTTAGTCCTGCCAGAAAAAAACCCTGCAAGCAGCCTGAGAACAAGTCTGGTATAGCAGAACATGACAGAGAGTTGAAGAAGTATTGGTGTCATCATTTCAGATGCTGTATTAAACTTAACCTGAAGTGGCATATTTCTTCCCAGATCTTTAAAGTATGTGAACCAATAAATTCTTTTTATTGTTTAATCAGTATGAATTGAATTGGGGTTTTTATTACTGGCACCTAACTGATGAAACGATCTTCTAGATTTCTCTAGAAACACAGTCACTGTCAAAGACACTTTTATTACTACAGTTTGTATTAGTGAGGGTTCTCCAGAGAGACAGAACAAACAGGATCTAGATAGACAGACAGAGAGACTGATAGATGTAGATATGTATCTATACAGATGTATAGAGATAGCTATAGCTATACTGATACGGGAATATATGGAGAGACAGTTTTAAGGGATTAGATCACGGAGGCTGAAAAGTCCCTTTGCCTGCCACCTGCAAAGTGAGGCCCAGGGAGAGGCACAGTGTGGTTCCAGTGCAAGTCTGCAGTGCTGAGAACCGAAGAGGCCAACAGAATAAGAGCAGGAGAGATGAATGCTGCAGCTTGAGAGTAAATTTGTCCTTCTGCCACCTTTGTTTCTACTCGGGCCCTTAAAGAGCAAAGATATCTACCCACCTCCACGAGGGAGGACTTTCTTTACTCAGTCTAACAACTGAAATGCTAATCTCTTTGGGAAACGCTCTCACAGACACACTTGGAAATTAAGTTTACCAGCTATCTGGGCATATTTTAGCTCAGTCGAGTTGACACATAAAATTAACCATCATGCTGTTACTCATTTAACAGGAATTCATTATTGCTATTAGTGGGAAGGGTTACTCACTGGAAAAGTAATCCTTGCTAACTGAAATTTATTGCTACTTTAGGGGCAGTTAAAAGTGTTTGTATTCCAACAGTTGCTATAGAAAAATATTTTCTCCCTAAGGATGGTAGAATTGGAATAATTCTACAAGTATTTAAAGGCTTCAGATTGATTAACTGAGTTTAGTTATAAATAGTAATTTCAAATCTTTCATTGTGGAGAGTCTTGTGAAACCACCTAATTCAATACTCCTTATTTTGTCTTGATATTCTTCTCTCATCTAGCAGCTGTATTTGCTGATACTGATGGTGAATAGTTTAACCTTTTGAAACCGTTTTCTGTAATTCAAGGGTGATATTTGCACAGGTACTTGGCTTTCTTTATAAATACACTATATAAGGCTTTTTCCAGAATGTTAGTAAATGTGGAAAAGCTGGGAGCCAAGGAAAGACTGACATTTTTACTAATTTGGAGACTATTTTAAAACAATAGTTTATTCTGCAAACAGATTTCAAGCTATTTGCTTATAAACATTGTTAGCATAAAAAATAATTTAACATCACTTTTTAATATCTTACTTCCATATAAGGAATACTATTTAAGAGATTAATTTCACTGACTTTTCTGAGCTAGACTAGACTAGAGGAACTGAAGCCCATTGGGGAAAAATAGTTGCCATTTGGAGCAACGATAAGAAAAATACCATGGAGCACACTCTAGTGTTGAAATAATTGAGATTTGCAGCCCATTAAGATCATTAAGAGTTACTTTCAAGATTCAATAGATTTCCTGAAGAAAAAAAGGGAGGTTTTAGGTTTCCTTTAGGAATACTGCCCAGGTCTAATAGACTTTTCTGTTTTGTAGCCTTTTTTGGGGGAGGAACACAAAACTTACAGTTTTGTGAAAACTAAAAATGAAATCTGGAACATTCTCACTCGAACTATTACCTTAAGCAAGTTGATTCATTTTTCACTCTGGAGTTTTCTTTAGAAAGTAATTGGAAATCACACAGATGGAAAAGAATAGCTGAGAGTGTATAATATAAACATCTGCAAACACAGTGCCACTGTCGAGCAGAGAGAGGGCTGAGGAAATGAGCTCTGGCAGGGTGGAGAAGGCTGGGCTGGCAGCTGGTCTTGGAAAATGAATGCACGGAGTGCTCGTCGGGTCCCATCTGGGTGCAGATGAGATCATCTGGCTAACTTGTGTGAGGACAAGGAGAATGGTACTCTTGGAGCATATGTTTCTTTCAAAAAGGCAAGACTCTCCATAACTATTTTTTTAACAACAGTAACTACTTATCTGGTTTCATAAAGGCCATATTGAAATGAGAGGAAAATGTTATTTAGAACATCTGTAAACTTGGCAAGCAGCAACAGAAGGGCAATGTGGACTATTGAAGGAAAGACAAGACCCACAGGGCCCAACTCTGCACAGAACACTGTAGCTCTGGGCTCATTTGTTAACCAAAGTCCACCTTGATTGTACTGATAGAAATGTGACGAAGATAGAAATGTGATAGAAATGTGAAGAAGTGGTTTAGCTTCTTCATCAGAAGTTGAGGTGAGGTATGACAGTAAGGAGTTGAGCATGTGTGCAGACTGCCACATTTATGGATCACTGAAGGCCAATGTATCCAGGACATGGAGAACTTGGGGACAGGCTGGAGGTGGAAATTTAGAAGCAGGTGTGATCTTATTTGTTAGGACCAAGGGACATTTTGAGCAATGGGAATTTTATGCAAAAGTCATGGGATAGTTTTAAATGAGGGAATAATAATATTTATGAAATATTTTTAGAGCACTTTTTGGTTTCCAGAAAAATTGTGCAGATGGTACAGGGAGTTCCCATGTGCCAGCACTTAGTTTTCCTATTATTAATAGCTTGCTTTAGTATGGTACCTTTGCAGCATACTAACGACCTAAAATTGATATGTTATTGTTAACTCAAGCCCCTAAATTGTTCAGCTTTCCTTAGTTTTTAATTAATGTCTTATCGTGTTCCAGGATACTATCTAGGACACCACACTACATTTAATTGTTGGGTCTTCTTAGGCTCTTCTTGGCTGGATGAGTTTATCAGGCCTTCCTTGTTTTTTATGAGTTTGGTAGTATGACAGAAGACTAGGCAGGTATTTAGTGGGATTTCTCTCTATTGGGACTTTCCCATTTCCCTCATGACTAGATTTGAGTTATGGATGGGTTTATGGAAGAAAGACCACAGGGGTAAAGTGCCCTTTTAAATCATATAACATACTCTTAACACAACTAATCACTGTTGATGTTGATCTTAATTATCTGGCTAAGATGGTCTGTCAGGTTTCTCCACTGTGAAGTTGCAGTACTTTTCCCCGTTTCTATCTTGTGTTCTTTAGGAGAGTGTCATAATGCAGTCCACACTGAAGGAATAAGGGAGTTGTTCTGTATCTCCTAAGGACAGAGTAATTTACATATATTATTTGGAATTCTTCAGCTTGGGAAATTTGTCTTGTATCCATCATTTATTTATTTATTCAACCACTGATTTTTATCTATACAGACTCATGATATTAATTTTATACTTTGTGTGATAATCAAATACTGCCTTACTATCAAAAAAAGGAAAGAAAAGACCCAAATCTATGCAATAAAAAATGAAAAGGGTGAAGTCACAACTGACCCAATGGAAATCCAAAGGATCATCAGCACCTACTACTTCAAGAACCTCTACTCAAACAAGATGGAAAACACTGAAGAAATGGACAGATTCTTAGAAACATATGAACTACCAAAACTGAATTAAGAAGAGATAAATATTCTAAATAACCCAATATCAGCCATTGAAATTGAAGAGGTAATTAAAAACCTACCAACAAAGAAAAGCCCAGGTCCTGACGGTTTCACAGCTGAATTCTACAAGAAATTCAGAGAGGATCTAATACCACTATTCCTCAAACTCGTTAATGAAATTGAAAAGGAAGCAGTACTTCCAAAATCATT